>JBBPBX010001034.1:14160-27156 GCA_038048925.1 Garcialebias charrua | reverse complement strand
ATGCTGTTATTGCTAGTATCACTCAGCCCTCTGTGAATAGCAAACAACCATCAGGGTGCTAATGATCCATTGTTAGGCTGATGGCCCTCCTTGATCATGTGAGCAGCTGGTTTCAGGCTGTCATCAGCCAACTGGTTGATCCACTGTGGGAGGGTGCTATTTATAAGACTGAGCTGAACACAGCAACTCAGACTGAGGAAGTCTTTCGGACGAAAGACGAAACGTTTCTACATTTTTTTTTTTTTTGCTTTGTTTTGTTTTATTTTTTGAATGTCCAGAGGACCAGACTTAGCTTTTTTAGATTTTTCTACCTGGATTATTGAGCATGCATCAGAGTATTTATTCAATTAAACTGCTCCAAGACTGAGGCCATACTGATTGGCACCCCTCACCAGGTACAAACATCTCCTATAACAACACTTTCCTTTTCTGGACAAGACATCCCCCTCTCCACCTCTGTTACTAATCTTGGAATAAAAATGGACTCCAATCTTACATTTGAAAATCACATTAAGCATCTGTTTAAAACTTGCTTCTTCCATCTTCGAAACATCTCCAGACTTCGCCCATCCCTAACTTTTTCCGATGCTGAGAAGCTCGTCCATGCTTTTGTCTCCTCCAGGCTCGACTACTGCAACTCCCTGTTTATTGGAATCCCTGGCAAAAACCTTCAGAAACTTCAATATATTCAAAACAGTGCAGCAAGGATCTTGTTGAGAGTTCGTAAATTTGAACATATTACGCCCATTCTCCATAACCTTCATTGGCTTCCTGTCGCCTACAGAATTCAGTACAAAACTGCTCTCATTACACATCAATGCTTACACGGAACTTCACCAGATTATCTGAAGGATATTCTTATTCCATACTCATCCACCCGTTCGCTGCGGTCACAGAACAGTAATCTCCTTCACATTCCGAGAACCAAATTAAGGACCATGGGAGACCGGGCTTTCAGTGTGGCTGCCCCCCGCCTGTGGAACTCTCTTCCTGACTGTCTGAGAGCCCCACAGTCTGTGGTTGACTTTAAGAGCGGCTTGAAGACCTTTCTTTTCAACCGAGCATACTCTACCTCCTCATGATTCTACTTTTGATCTTAGCTGATACTGTTATTGATTTTAATTGTTTATTTATTTAATTGTTTTATTATTTGTTTTATTGACATTTAATTATGTTGCACCTTGTAGCACTTTGAGATTTTCATTAATGAAAAGTGCGTTATAAATTGAATTCATTATTATTATTATTATTATTATTATTATTATTATTATTATTATTATTATTATTATTATTATTATTATTATTATGTATATACATATATATATATGTATATCATACCATACCAATTTATTTATAGAGCACTTAAAACAGCAATGAGGCCAACCAAAGTGCTGCACAATAGAAACAAACAAGCACAGCAGACAGGAAAACATAAAATATAGATACAAATAGCAACAGCAACTAACTAAAATGGCCAACATTGTATATTACAGAGAGGATCAAAACAAATCCCACCGTGTTAAAGGCAAGAGAATAGAAGTGGTTCCCTTTCAGTCTGGTCTCTCCGTGCAACATACTTGCTATGGGAATTGCACCCCCGCGCGATTACCTGAAGGAATATACTCACGCCTTTACGGCTAGGGGCGTCACCGCCGCGCCAGAGGCCCCGCCCTCTGGGTACTTAAGCGGCTTGCGCCCCTCCATCTTTCTCTTTTTTGCCCTTCACCTCGCTAAACCTGAACTACCTCTTCGCGGGACTTCTCTGTTGCTTCATCGCTCAACTTGAGGTGAGCTTGCTCCCTGCACAGAGCGCACAGAGAATTATTCCTGCGTAATGCTGGACTAGCGAAAGCTAGTCCGGCACATTTCTCTTAACCCCGAAGTATTTTCTTCTCCTCTCTCTACAGATTGCTTCGCTCGACGGCGCTAACTACGCCACAAGAAAAAAGCTATTTCACTAAGTCCTAGCGAGCTAGTCAGTGAAAGCGACGCGACGGAGGAGACATTTCAAGAAAAAAGGAAAAAGATTCTGGAAGGACTCGCTCGCCTTATCTCGGACATGCCTCCGGAGAAAGGAAAGCGAAAGGCGAGACTTCCAAGGAAAACCAGCGGGACGGCGAGCCCAACTTTGCGCGCCTGTCCCAGTGGATGCAGTTTCTCCCTCGCAGCAAAGAACACCCACGAGGCCTGTCCAGTCTGCCTGGAAATGCTTCATGCCCGACTTTTGCCCACACTGCAGCCTCATGCTGGATGCGGTGCTGCGGCATCAGGTTGACTTTGTCGCCAAAGCCATGGGCAACTCAGCAACACCAGTGGACGCGGACACCACTGAGCCCCTCACTCCCACGCCGGAGCTAGAGAACATGGCTCTACATGACAGCACACGAGTCGAATGGGGCGACAGCCCTGATGGGCTGGCTCCTATGGTGGACCTAACAGTCGAGTTTGACGCCCAAGGCATGATGAACGAGGACGAGATCTCAATTTCAGCCTCGGGCAAATTTTCAACGGAGGAGGCAGACATGGAACTGGAGGATCAGGGTGAAGATCTCTCCCAGACCCCGGTACCTGTGCTCCCAGAAACCAACTTTTCCATCCCTGCTCTGTTCGACTTGTGCCACAGAGCAACGGACGCATTGCACATCCCATGGCCCAAACCTTCGCCTCACCACCAGGTCACGAGGCTGGTAGGAAACTATTTTTACTCGAAGTAGCAAGCCGCCACGAGGCAAAGGATGCCAGTGTTCCCGGACTTCCTCACAGAACTAACTTGCACCTGGACTCAACCAAGAGCCCCTATGCTCCTTCCCCTCTCACAGTTCCTCGACGTAGACGGGATGGCTGAGGTGGGAATAGCTAACGTGCCTCAGATTGAGGACACACTAGCGTCTCACCTGGCTCCTAAGTCATCAGGAACAAAAAAACTCTCCCCAGCAAGGCTTGTCGAGCTTCAGCGTCTCTACTCGAGAAGTGCTACAGGGCTCAGGGACTCGCGGCACGCGCCATGAACGCGTCCACGTTAATGCAGGCTTACCTGGCCGTAAAACTACAAAAGCTCCAGGTAACAACGGACAAGCAGGCGGCCGCCGACTTGCTGGACGAAGCCAGCAGCGCAACAGACTTTGTGCTCCGTATGATGGGGACAACTGCTGTTGCACAGAGCAGGGGCATGGCGGAAGTGGTCATCAAGATTCGCCACTTCTGGATGACTTTAACAGATTTCCCGGAGGGACAAAAGGTGCCTTTTCTCCATCACTCGATAGAGCCGACGGGATTATTTGGTGAAGCTTTGGAGCAAATTCAGACCAAGCTGGACTAAAGACGCAGACAGGCGGACGCTCTCCGTGTGAGCATTCCCTGGAGAAGCTTCGACCCCACCAAGGTAGTCTGCTGGAAGCAGACCTGGGCAGTCTCGACACCACTCGGCAACGCGTGCCGCACCGCAGAAGCGGCCAGCATACGAGGAAGAGCCCCGGCAGAGACCCCTGCCGGGCCAACCTCGCACCGAACATGCATGGAGCAAAAACAGGGTTGTTCCCGGACTTCCTCACAGAACTAACTGTTGGAGTTCACGACCAAACACAGGGCTTCCTCGGCAAATCGGGACACCAGACAAAAACGTGCCTGATGAACCAGGTCCACGTTTCCACATTACACGATCACCCGCCCACGTGGTACTGGGAATGATCCCTTCATGTCCAGACTTTACTTGTAACGCGTTACAAAAAGCTGGTATATTTACAGCATGCACAAATCATGCTTTCTCTGCTGTGAGTGACAGAGATCCATGTACGTCATTGTATATCTGCACGAATAAAGCTCATGAAACAGCTCCTCTCTGTTTTATTGACTCTTAAAAAAACAACAACACACAAATATCTTCAACAAAACAGGTCCCTCTGGCCTGCAAGCCGTCATAAAGGGAGGGGGCCTTTCCCCCCCTCCCTCACAGCCTACCGGGTATTAGCCTAATCAATAAACCCTAGCAGGGTGCCTCTGATTCATCTGAAGTAAGCAGACACAGAGGCATCTGCAGGCACCCCCCACATCCCTCACAGAGACAGGTGAGGAGGGTCACGTGCTCAAGCCCTCGCTCCATTGTGAATGATGGGGCAGCCAATACACTAACCAGACGAACACGTGACATGTCCATACCTCAAGGAGGCAAGCTGACAGGGTCTAACAATAAGGGGGGCTACATCATATGCCCTTAGGCAGCCACAAACTTTACACCTTCACAGTAGCAACTATGTTCAGGCTGCTGTGGATGAAAACAAATCAGAGTTGAATCAGTTCTCTCTTCCTGTTTTTCGAGGGGGATTGGGCTCTTTATCACCAAATAATCTGAAGTCTGCCAAACCAAAAGGAACACCCCCACGTTTTCACGTTGCAACCGCCCCTTTCTTATTAATGAGGGACATGCAATGTCCAAGCAGGAATAAGACAGCACGTGACCTCCCTCTCTGTACTGATCCAGATCTGCTTTCAAACAAAATTCTCCCAACGGGTGAAACACAGACCCCGGTCGGTACCAATGCTCCATTAAAGCCAAGGGCCAACAAACTGGACCACTCCAGAAAATGGATTGGAGTCAGGGGATCTGCTCGTTTACATAACTCGCAGTCTCACAGTCCTAGGACCCCAAATTTGGAGGGGGAAAATAGACTTTCTGCTCCAATCCTGTCTAATAAGGATGACAGGTTACATCTGCCCTCAATTACCCCTGAACAGAGTAACCTGGGGGCACATCGGCAAGGAGGCCTTCTTCCCAACCTGGTTGACCCCCAGGGGTTCACAGCCTCTGTGTCACCAGAAGGGGTAGTACGCACTAAGCACTTAGGCCAGGAACTGCCAAAAGTCTCAGCTTGTTGGCTGATAAGAACAAGTTGATGGCGTCAGGCCTGCTGGAAAATGTGGCAATAACCATACAAAATGCCTGTGCTGGATCAACACAATCTCTATACGTACAGAAGTGGCATATTTTTGAAGCCTGGTACTCAGAAAGAAATATTATTTCTTATGCATGCGACTTGGCTCAGCTCCTGGCTTTCCTTCAGGACTTACTGGAAAAAGGTCGTTCTTATTCAACGATTAAAGTTTTCCTATCAGCTATTTCAGCCTGTCACGAAGGCTGGGGACACAGGACACCTGGAGCACATCCAATCATAATAAGATTTATGAAGGTGTACTTCGGACTAAACCACCCAGCAGGACCTTGACCCCTGGTTGGGATCTTGGCCTGGTCCTGGGGGCTCTCTGTGACCCTCCATTCGAGCCACTGAGCGAGGTTAAGATAGATTTACTGTCTTATAAAACTGCTCTACACCTGGCACTTTGCTCGGCGAAACGCGTGGGTGACCTCCATGCATTGTCTGTACATCCAATGTGTACCGATTCGCCCCTGATGGGTCAAAGGTCGCATTAAGGCCTAATCCCGCATATACTCCCAAGGTCTTGACTTCGTACCATAGGAGTCTAGACTTTGATCTCTCCTCCTTTCCACCTGCTCCTGTCATTACTCAGGAACAGGAAAGGTTGAAGGCTCTCTGTCCCGTGAGAGCTTTACGCACTTACATGCAGAGAACAGCCGAATGGAGTAAAACAAACCAACTGTTTGTCTGCTTTGCAGCACCTGCTACCGGGAAGGCCCTATCAAAACAACGCCTCTCACATTGGGTGACTGAGCCCATTAAAAGGGTGTACAGTAGCAAAGGTCAACAGGTGCCCTCTGGAGTGCACGTTCACTCCACTCGGGGCTTGGCCACTTCCTGGTCATTATTCAAGGGTGTACCAGTTTCAGACATCTGTGCTACTGTGAACTGGAGCTCATTAAACACTTTTGCAAAGCATTACAGTTTGGATGTTACTGCATGTGACGTCACTCAGGCTGTCCTTTCTAACACACAGTAGAAAGTAGCCTTGAGATGCCTGCTGGTCAAGGGCAGACGTTCACTCTAGCATGCATTTTACTGAGCATTTCAAGGGCGTGAATGGATTACGTTTCCATAGCAAGTATGTTGCACCGAGAGACCAGACTGAAAGGGAACTGAAAGTTATGCACCATAACTCATGTTCCCTGAAGGAAGGGAATGAGGTGCAACATATCTGGCCCTTTTCAATGCTGAAAGCTCGGTGAAGTGCAATTTTGGAGAAAGATGGAGGGGCGCAAGCCGCTTAAGTACCCAGAGGGCGGGGCCTCTGGCGCGGCGGTGACGCCCCTAGCCGTAAAGGCGTGAGTATATTCCTTCAGATAATTGCGCGGGGGCGCAATTCCCATAGCAAGTATGTTGCACCTCGTTCCCTTCCTTCAGGGAACATAAGTTATGGTGCATAACTTTCAGGTTTTCAAGCGAGACTTAAAGACTGTGAGTGTGGGAGCCTGCCTGACACTCAGTGGCAACTCATTCCACAGTCTTGGACCTGCAACAGAGAATGCCCTGTCACCTCTGAGCTTACGGCTAGTTTTTTGGGACTGACAGAAGCATCTGGTCTGCTGACCTCAGAGAGCGCCGTGGGACATATGGCTGCAGAAGGTCAGTGAGATAAGGTAGAGCGGAACTGTTCAGAGATTTAAAAACATACATGAGTATTTTAAACTGGATCCGAAGGTGAATGGGTAGCCAGTGCTGGGAGGCCAAAACTGGTGTGATGTGCCCTTCATGGCCTGTACCAGTTAAAAATCGAGCAGCAGCATTTTGGACCAGCTGTAGCTGTGCAATGGAGGACTGACTTATTCCAAACAGAAGTGAATTGCAGTAATCGAGCCTCGATGTTATGAAAGCATGGATTACTGTCTCCAGGTTCTTTTTGGATAGTATGGGCTTCAGCTTAGACAGCCGCCTCAGCTGAAAAAAGCAGGATTTAACAATCATGTTTACGTGACTGTTAAGTTTCAGGGAAGGGTCCATTATCACCCCCCAGATTAGTGACCCTTTTTCAGACTATAAAGTGCACCGGATTATAAGGCGCATTAAGCTAAAAAAAAACAACAACAAAAAAAACAGATAAGTCAAACTTTATTCAACTCATTCACAATAACCACATACAATTGGTTTGAGGTCAGTAGGCACAACCAGAATTAATAAATGGTTTATAACGCTCACTGTCAATTTTGAGAAAATTAAAGGATATTAAGTGCGCCTTTATTATATTCTGAAAATATGGTATTCTTTTGCTCTCCCAAGATCCTCTCAGCATCATCAATGTGAAGCATTGTTTTTAACATTTGTAAGCTCCAAAGACCAATTTGACAAAATAATAAAGTGTCAGAAAATGTTATGCATCTACATGGATGTACCTTGCAGAAACATGTGCATTTGCATGTATTTGTTCATCAGCCTCTGTAATCTAACTAGTCCGCCTAAACTTAACGTTGTGGGAACCAAAAGTAATCAATGCAAACTAGTCTTCAGGTGCCTCCAGCATGTTGAGACAACTGCAGTGACAAACTGTTGGTAATTTCTGCCAGCACACCCATTCAACCACCCACACCACTCTACAATCATGCCCTTCTGATTAATGTGTCCTCCGCTCCTCATGCTGCCCTAAAGAAAAGAGCAGCTTACTGCCTCCTTTGCTCATGCTCCTCCACAGATCCCCCAAATGACATGGTTGAACAGGATTAAATTTCAAATTTGGGGAGGTGGGTGCTTCTGCGCATCTGTTTTAGTGCACAGAAAAAGCATACATGAAGTAGTTTTTTTTTTTTTTCTGCCAGTTTTTTTTTTTTTTTCAAAAGAGAAGAAAGGTGCAGTATTTCGGGTGGGTTGATGTCTTGGCATTGATGCTGCTGCGAAAAACAACTCTGGAGGGAGGGAGATAGGGATTTGAGGGGGTGATTCATTTGAATCTGACACAATGCCGCATGTGCCAAAAGCTGAAATCTCAACGTAGGTTCAGCCTTAATAAAGCTCATTTGGCATTAAGCCTTATTAGTCAGCAGTTAAACGCCAAAAGACATCTTCTGTCTAACGCTGAGATTACACCATTGTCTGTCAGATCTTGTAGTAGGACGAAGATGCACAATTCTCTGTTCTACAATGTGAAACTGCGTAGTTCTCTTTAAGAGTGAATTCAATATGTTTGTGTAATGCTAAAAACTTTAACACAACTTTTATGATGTTTAATTCAATAAGTGTTGCTTAGTTTAAATATATATATTTTTTTTTTTTGTTGACAAAGTCAAAGCTTCTGCATGGTCAGATTTGGTGAGTTTATTTAAACTTATTTAAAGTACAGTAATTGAACAAAGCTTCTGAAATGGTGTTTGGTAGAAACATCATAAACGATTAATATATTACCTGTTGTAGATAGCAAGTTAAAAAAGTTTCAGTTTAGAGAAATAATGTTTAATTCTGGCCCTTCTGAGTGGGGCTAAGAATATGATGGATTAGAGATTATTTGCCTTTTTAAAACAAATCCAATCTTAAACAATACATAGCATTTCACAGAAATTCTATTTAACAAACCAATATACATTTTGCATTTGTCATTTATATGGAATCCTGTGATATTTGCAGACACAAATAATGGTAGTGACAGCTATCAGTAGCAGTTTTAGTAATAACTGTGGCACTTCAGACAAAAAAAAATCTTATTCTGCTCAATTAACCATAAATTATCATACTTATGGTGATTTTAAGGTTTAAAAAATATTGATTGCGTGAATAGAAAAATTAACATCATGATTGTATGAAAACGTCAGCCCTCTATTTTTAAATTGACCCAGCTTGTGCTGGACGTCAGCTCTCAGAGGTCAAAACCATCACACAAATCACAAAAAAAGCTATCTACAACAGGTAAGATATTGTTTTTAACCTTGTCAAAGATTCCCCTCTCCACACACACACAAACAAAACTTTCAAAAGATGTGAACTACTGCTTTAACATAAGGCATCTTTTTTTTAGGAAATCATCCATGACTACAATGCAGAAACCTCATAAAACCTCGTCAAAAAAGGACCTGCATACCACATCCTCATTCCTCACCCATACCTCGCTTTGACAAAATGTGACAATTTTCAAACAGCGCAAGGCCAAGAACAAAGGTGTTAAGAAATCTGGGTTTCACTAAAATGCGTACTGTAATTCAGCTGCAAATAGAAGGAAATCACAAAGAAATCCTTGTGCTACCAATAAAATCCTCTGATGATATAAAGTTTTATCCTTTATACATGACTGGAACGCAAATGAGCACCCACTTATTCACTCATTGGATGAGGACACTGACTGTTCTGTTCTGTATTTTACTTTGTACAAATTAGGACTTTGCTAACTATTAGCACTTTGATTATCATTGAACACATTATGAATTGATTAAATTACAATTTTAATTAAATTACATTGTTCTCTTTTAGCTGTTATAGTTATCATCTGGACCTCATGGTTTTGGCTCAGTGCAGGTTCCATCTTGAATATGTCATGAATTGGTTGATACACAGCATATGTTTTTGAGAAATGTATACAGTAAAATTGCAAGCAGTTTGATTGGAAGGTATTGATGTTATTAAGGCAATTCACATTAAAACTGCAGCATGATTGCTATTTTTTATGTAATGACAATATTTTACTACCGTATTTTCCGCCATACATATCGCTCCACCCTTTAAGTCACATCAGTCCAAATATATCTAATAAAGTAGGAAATCCATAAATATGTTGCTTCGCCATAGATGTCGCATCTATTATGTGTCACTGATGACGCGTCATATTTGTTACTCGTCACCGTTGACAACCCGGAAATGTGGTCCAAACCCAGAAATGGGGGCCGGTGTTGCCAAAAATCGATTTGCTGCCAAATGATGGCCACGGGAGCGTGCACGGAAGAACTTTAACAAGAATTTAAAAAGATCAACACTTAAAAACAATTATTTGGTTGCTCAAAATTATAGTAAAGGTGTGTCTCAGCCTAACTTTTCCTTTATAAATGCACTTTGACGGTCAAATATGTTGTATTTCAAAAGCCAACACGCAGAAACATGAAAGCACAAAGGGACGAGTCATTGCTCATTTCTTCAAAATTTAACAAGCTAACCACCTAAAAATAGTTATTTGTTTGCTCAACTTTATAGTAAAGGTGCATCTTAGTTGAACTTTTACTTAATAAATGCACTTTAATGGTCAAATCAGCTACATTTCAAAAGTATTCACTGCCTTGGTGCACCTGGGAACACGCAGACAGGGAGGAAATCAGGAAGGAGGAACGCTGCGCATTTCTTCAAAATTTTTGTTTGCTCAACATTAAAGCAAAGGTGTGTCTCAGTTGAGCTTTTACTTAAAGGACAACACCCACCATGACAGTAACAATTCACCATATTGAACTATTACTGTAGTAGAATATTTCGTCTATTTTCATTTTTGCATTTGGGCCAGGCGAGGGTTAAAAAAAAAAAAAACGAGTCCCGAATGAATCCGGAAACGCGGCCGAAAAGTGTCGAAGTGTGGAGTGACTTTTGTCACGTCTCCACCCAGAAGGAAGGGATGAGTTTCCATGGAGGTTTATGAGAGTGAGAGTAAAACTGCATATTTCCTGGTGCATTTTTGTGTACAGCTGGACCAGTGGTCTGTTTTTATTTTTTATTTATTTTATAGACCTTTTTAATAAGATATAACACCGCTGCGACTGTTGCTGGCTGCTCTATTTTTTACCTCTCTCTATTTTATAGACCTTTTTAATAAGATATAACACCGCTGCGACTGTTGCTGGCTGCTCTCCTCTGCCCAGAGAGGAGCGAGCCGCGCGGCTTCTCCCGTCTTCTCCCTGGCTCCCCGTTCCGCTGCGTCAGCTTTGAAGTTCGTGCCGGGGCTCGGTTCTGTCCCAGCCTTGTTGCTGGAGCACGGGGAAGCACGGGAGAGCACGGGAGAGCACGGGGAAGCGCGCGCTCAGAGCTCCGCGCCGCGGCTGCCTTTCTACTCCCGACCTGTCTGGTCAGGGGAGAGAATAAAAAGCCGATGCGGAAATTAATGAATTTGTCGCGATCAAGCGAATTAAACTAGTATGTCTACGTGGATGCTGCTCAGAATATGACAGACATCAGTGAGCGACCGCTTCTCTTTTTTTTTTCCTCTCTTAGAGCAGCGGTCATGGAAGTTGATGAAGGCTTATTATAACTCCGCCTGTAACTCCAAGGCGGAATCTTTAGTGATGTGAATGCCCATATTTGGAGAGGGGCAGATCTTCCCGGAGCTTCTGCTAAAATCTGCTATAAATCATGAAATAACACATTTAGCGTTATTTCTCTACAATATAAATAAACGCTCCTGTATTATTTTTAAATAAACTAATAAATATTAATGGCGATGCAATTTGAAAACATGGTGGGTCATGGACTTTAATAAATGCACTTTAATGGTCAAATTAGCTGCATTTTCTTGGGGCGGCACAGCGAAATGAAGCTGATTTGATGGTTGCTCCGAGTAAGCAGAATCAAGGTATAAGACTATGGCAGGCCATCTGAGTCATTAATAGCCACTTTTACCTATTACATGATGCAACGGCATGCCATACTACTCGAGTGCCATCTATCGGCTGAAAATGGCAGTGTTCAATATTTACAGTCAGAATGAATAAAAATGGTATGGGGAAAAAAAAGCCACAAATATGTTGCTTCGGCCTATAAGTCCGAATTTTAAAAACCAATGCAGATTTGTTCCTGTCTTTGATTTTATACATATACCTTATAATGTTTTGCTAGTTTTTTGATACTTTGTTAAAAAAAAAAAAAAAAAAATCTTTTGTTTTTTTCTCTCTTTTTGTTTTCTATTGTTTATTGTTTGTTTGTTTATTGTTTAATGAAATTCTATCACTGCTGTTCATTGTTCTTTAGTTTTAGCAGGTCGCTTTCGTAAATGAGCCCATGAGGTTCAAAAGATTTACCTGACTAAATAAAGGTTGAATGAATGAAAAAAAGTCATATGGCATGCAAATTATGCAACAACAACAAAAAAAAACTATAAGATGAAAAATACAGAACTTTTTTCCAGACACACAGATCTATCCATTTTTGTTGCTTCAGACTGGAAGGAAGAGAACATTTCCTAAACAGTTCTTTCTACATGTTTAGAGTTAGTAAATAACATGCTCAGAAACAAGCAATGAATGCTCGAGATTGATTTATTAGAAGTTTTCAACCTGTATTTTTCAGTGTTGTATAAAAAAAGAGAGAGAACTAAGACAGATTTGGAAAATGCCTGACCTTTTTTCTCTCTACCTCTTTTGTAGCAACATAAAAATTCTTGGAACCTTTCAATGACAGTTTAGTAATGTCTCTCACAAAGTGTGTGAGTCAGACGGAACAAGGCTGCTCTCAAAAGCTTAATGTAACAGCAGAAACACACAGCAGTATGAAGTTTTTACTGGCTCTTAGGTGCCTCGTTGTTACACAATACCTACTTGATTGGGCATGAATTATCTGCACTCATGATTTTCTATTTAATTGAAATAATGTTTGCTCTCCACTGTGCTTTTCTTGAAGGATCAGACCTGCTAGTTTCTTCTTTTTATAAATGACTGGTACCATTTGCCTGTTTCTTGTTGCTTCAGATAATGATCTTATTACAATAGAAAAAATAACATTTAGTTCAACCAGTTCTTTATCATGCTGCCACTGAGCAACAATGAAGTCTGTCAAACTGAACTCAGCTGTCTGTCAGTTTTGTGTGAGATACAAAAATGACACAAGACTGCCAATCTGAAAAGCATGAGAGCAGATATACCATTCGCTTGCATCTTAGTAAGCTCATTTAACCCCTGGAAGTCCATTTACGTTTGTGATGGTGTTCCTTATGGGGAAAATCAACCACCTTATTTAATTGCTTAAAAAAATGTTTGTTTTGTTTCTTTCCCACAGAAAATAAGTATCTGATAGAGCTATCTCAAAATGAAATAATAATACCATATTATAATTTATTTAATTTGTTAATTATCTTCTGTTTATCCTGTCCCCTTCCACATTTCAGTTTTTTTATAGAAAAAATATTTATTTTATGACAAGTTTT
>JBBPBX010001034.1:0-12515 GCA_038048925.1 Garcialebias charrua | reverse complement strand
GCCTCGTTTTCAGTAAAACTTACATAAGTCACATGGTGCCTGAACACAGAGGTTGTTTTAATCATTTTTGTCTTTCTTAATATTATAAATATTACTATTTGTATCTCTACCCATGGTAGAAATGCTAGTGTCTGATTTCTTTTTTGCTTTTCCTGACCCGGATATACTAGCCAGCTGCGGGAGCATGGTGCATCCATTACTTACATCCTAATATTGTTACGGTTGCGGGTGTACCCAGAATGAAAGACCAAAATCAAACAGAAACCAGAACTCAGAGAATAATTTACAGTGTTTATTTACAGTCGGTGAATAAAAAATGACATCCATGAGAGGGGCATGAACACCTGAGGAGAGGAGGGGATGTTTAATGGACTGTTGTTGAATGAATAGTTGTTGTACTGAAGTAATCCTTACGATGAGAAGTAGTAAACAGAGTGCTGATGTGGTGATCCAATTCTCCAGTAATCCAAGGTAGAACCAAGCACTAGAAGTGGCAAGTGGTGGAAGGCAGGCAGCAGCTTATTGAGGCAGGAGGAGTTGAAGCTCGTGTGGAACTCAGGCAGGGCAGGAACACGATGAATCCAAGAACTCTGAAGAAGCGCAGAGAAAAACACAATCTTAGAATCAACTAATATCAATAAAAACTGGCTAGAACACTACTACCGTTAGTAGGCAATGTCCCAGCGCCTGTAGAGTGGTTCCTGGGTCTTCTTATACTCCTCCTGGGTGTTGGTTGATTAGAAGCAGCTGCTGCCAATTAGGAGTGTGGAGGAGAGAGGGAGGCAGGGTGTAGAGCAGAACTCCTACAAATATGGGGGAACCATTGGGAGAAAGCTGGTCTGAGCCTTTGGATGTCCAATTCTGCAGCCTGCATGCATGCGGAACAGATTTTTGAAAAATAAACTAAATATTACTTGCTTTTGCTCTTTACATCCAGAGAAAAACAATTTGATCGGATGAGACTAGAAGCAGAACTCTGCAGCATGTCCAGCCAGCAGTTCACCTTTTTAGTTACTAACGTGCATGCACAAAGTTGGTATTTTGCAAAGCATTGTGGTCTAAATATTTTATACATGCAACGTAAAGCGATGTAGAAAACTAAAAACAGGAGCAAGTCTGCGTTGGTTTTGTCATGGACTTAGCAGTGGTTTGAAATCCCTTAGAAAGGTCAAGGTCGAGAGCTTCAGATCGTTTTGCAAGATATTCCAAGAAACAGGAGTGGAGTAGGAGAAGGCCCTTTTGCCTAGTTTAGTCCACACTGAGGGAACACTGCATGTAATAATGTCCTGAGAGCACACGCTGTAGCTGCACTCACTCAGTGACATGTAGGAGGAGATGTATGAAGGCAGCAGACCAAGAAGTGATTTAAAGATGAAAATGTACCAGTGAGATAGTCTATGTGAAGTTAATGATGTCCAGTTAACCAGTGAATACAGGGTGCAGTGGTAAGTATGGTAGTTACAGCCAGTTATGAATCTTAGTGCACCATGATAGACAGTGTCCAGCATCTGCAAGGTGCTTGTAGGGCGCTCATATAAATAATGTCACCGTAGTCAATGGAAAGTTGCAGTTACAAAGCGTTTCCTAGCGTTCAGAGTGAGACAGGATCTGTTTTTGAAAAATAAACCCAGTTTTACTTTCAGTTTCTTTACCAAGATTTAGACATGGGGCGAGAGAGATACAAATCAACCAAGATAACAATGTATTTGTAAGAATCGACAAACTCAATAGGAACACCATTTGAAGATAAAATAGAAGGAAGGACTGCTGGAACCGAGCAACTTCAACTTCGAGCAACTCCAAGACACAAAATGAATTAAGAGTGTTTATTTACAATGGTGAATAAATTTAAATAGTAGAAACTTTGATTTCTGGTGGGAGGAACTGGAACCTGAAGGAGAAGCTATAGGTAGAATGGTAGGTACGAGTCCAATGGTTCCAGAGGCAGTCCAGGGAAGTCCCAGAGAGATTGCCGAAATGAAGGGCAAGTGGGGAAGGCGAGGAGCAGCTGAGGAGATCACCAGTAGATTCACAGAGAACACTTAGGAGGTGAAGGGTGTCGAGGGAACTAAAGGGGAAACTGCAAAGCACAGGAGCAAGGGGTTGTTCTATGTCCAAGAACACACCAAAGGCCAAGAACACACCAAAGGCCAAGAACACACCACCGTGAGGCAGGTAATGCGTAAGTGTCAAAGTGATGCCGTCAACTGCCATATATAGGCTACCTCTGCAGCTCATCAGAGTAAGGATCTGCAGGTGTGCATCTGTTGGTGCCATCTGGTGTGAGAAAACTGTAGGAGAAAACCTTAGACCTACAAGAAGAATATTATTTCATGATATAATATATGTGGGATCAAAACAATGAACATATTTTGTCAAGTTCTTTGGGTTTTTATCTTGTGCATTCCCCACTTGAAAAGGATAGCCTCTACATTGAAGTTATAAAACAGGATTTCACTCATTGAAGCCTTGATATTTGTTGATCCACATTTATTGAAGGTCTAAGGGTTCTTGGGCAGGCAGTTAGTTATCTGCAGTTAGCTTCAGTTAGCTTCAGTTCAGCTTCAGTTAGCTTCAGTTAGGCTTCAGTTAGCTTCAGTTAGCTTCAGTTAGGCTTCAGTTAGCTGAAAAACCTCAAAAGAAAATACAAATACGGCTATTACTCGCTTAAATAACAAAATAAACATATTGTGACATTATTTTCAACAATTTTTTCAACTATATAATTAGCACATTTACCAAAATGTTTGTTCATTTTTTTCTCATAATTAAAGCACTTTAGTCATAATTCTACACATGAATAGATAAATATATAACTACATAAAGAAATAATCAGATTTAAATACATGTTTGGATAAATATTTCCCTAAACAAATCCCCCTAGTGCTTTTTCAACATATCTCTACCAAATCATACATTGAACTCCAAGTGTATTTTCTTCTTATTTTTTTCCTTTACTTTTCCTTTTTTTTTCTTTTTACAAATATATTTACAAAATACTTAACCACATGAAACATAACTCTACTCCACACTACAATCAAGAAGAGAATAAAAAGTCCATGCACTGCTTTGTGCTTACCGGCTGTCCTTCATAGGTTGCAGTAGGCTGTTTGCACAGATTTACCTTCAGGTGAGCTGGTTCTGCAGTCTCAGTCCAAACAAGAGTGACAGATCTGTCACCTCCAGAAATACCTGCTTACATTGATTGCTAATTGGTCCCACCTGGGCCTCCTCACTGAGCAGCAGACAGGAGTGACAGGGAGGAGCAGCAGCCAGGTAGTTTGCCAGAACACCTCCCACTCGATCTTTCCACGGAATTCCTGGAAAGACCGCAGAATCATTTGCAGCAAACTACATGTCAGTTCTAGACTTGAGACTTGACTTGGACCGTCGTTGACTTGAGACTTGACTTGGACCGTCGTTGACTTGAGACTTGACTTGGACCGTCGTTGACTTGAGACTTGACTTGGACCGTCGTTGACTTGAGACTTGACTTGGACCGTCGTTGACTTGAGACTTGACTTGGACCGTCGTTGACTTGAGACTTGACTTGGACCGTCGTTGACTTGAGACTTGACTTGGACCGTCGTTGACTTGAGACTTGACTTGGACCGTCGTTGACTTGAGACTTGACTTGGACCGTCGTTGTGTGCCTCTCGTGCCAACAAGGTAGAGACCCACGCATGGGAAGGTAGGAGGGGAACTGCCATGCCGTCGTCTCTGAAACCATGAATTCTCCCACCACAGACTAGTAACCCTGTCTCTGCTTCTTGGTACACCACCAAGCGGTCTGTGGTGGTAGCAGGGAGGGTCAACCCCTCTTGGGCAGCGTGACAAATCTCCCTGAACGCATCATGACGTTCGGTGGCAGTGATGACCCCATTTGTTGGCACCACCTCCCACTTTGGTGTCTTTATGGACTTGTTTCCGAATATGAATTTTCTGGCAGCTCTCCACACAAAAGCAATAGTTTTGACCAAGCGCATTAGGTTACTAAAGCGTCTTTCATCAATCAAGTTTTTGACAGTTGCACCGGCAGGAAATGTCCGCTTAGGACTCTGCATACTTTTCTTTGCTTGAGCTCTAGTGAGTACTGCTACAAATGACTTCTTTTGCATGTTGTTAATGCTTTCTCGGGCTGCCGTAGACACTGCGCCGTATGAATTTTTGCTGCCGTCTGAACGGGTGACTGCAATGGGTTCACTCGTAGCATCTTGAGGAGTAAGGGCTCTTGGGAACTTTATTTTACTTAGCTGGACGTACTCCTCAAATAGATCCACTGCATGTCTGTGGAGTTCATCAGATAAGGCAAGGTCCCATGTATCTTTGACAATGTCACACCTTGGTTTTGCCTCTTGGAATGCTCTTCGAACCAAGCTAGTCCCTTTTTGTTTTGCTGGTGTTGTCAAACCGATTGGGTCGTATAAACCAGCAACTTGACTGTGTGTCAATGGGTCTGGTGTTTTCATTCGTACGTCTTCGAGCAGTAAATCTTGGCAAAGTCTCATTTTTTTCTTCCGCTTTGAGAAGTTGATTCTTACCATGACATACAACTTGTCCCCGTCTTTAATGTAGCCGAGGCCAAGTGCCTTGATGTCTTTCTCCTTTAGTTGGTTTGGCAGGGCAATCATCTTTGGTGATGTCTCCCTTTCCTCTTCTTTACTTTGACCTGAGAAGACCCACGGCTTCAGCTCAAATCCTCCTGCTTTCAGAATATACTCTATATTCTTTGAGATTACCTCAAGTCTTTCACGACAGTTGTGGGATGTTAATATGTCATCTACATAGCTGTGCTCATGTAGTACTTGACATTCATCCTTCAGCTGGCTGAATTGAGGTAAGTTTGTCGTCTCTCTCATGGCGAGTTGCGCTATACAACCTGCTGGTTTGTCTCCAATGTTTATCCTTGCGTACTCTGTTGAGGGATCTTTGAGCCATGGGTAGCTCGCATGCCAATGAGGACCATCAGTGTGGTCATCAGTACCAGCATATGTCAGCCCACTCTTCACCACTTCTAACCCTCTTTCTTCAGCCAAAGTCATTTCTTTGCCACCAGGCTGGCAATTGCCACAGCGGCAGCCTCCGCATCTCGGGGTGCAAGCAGCACCTATACTATCCCACTTCTTGCACTCAAGAAAATTATGAGTGGTAGCAGCAGAGCTAAAATGCTTGTTGGTAGGTAAGGAGCAGACATGTTCTTTATACATCATTGCAGCAGTTCTCATAGACCTTGCAAAGTGCGTTTTGGATTTGTGCGCTGTAATTGTAGCCTCTTCAAACAGCTCAGGGTGTGTTCCTGCAACCGTCTTTCCCAATGGTCCGTCCCATAATACAAGATCTCCAACAGCGCATATCTTCTGTGGAACCAGACGCCCTTCTTTATGGCTTATTAACAGCTGTATTTCCTTTGGTCTCTCTAGTTCACTGAGAGGGACACCAGGGAAGAACTTTTGCAATGTTTTGGCACTCACATGTTGGTGGATATCTGCAATGTTGTCTAAACCATAGCAGAGGAGTTGGTGGGACCTGAAATTTCCCCTTTCTGTTTTGACTCGGATCTTTAGGAGGTAACGTCTTGTAGTAACTTGAACTTTCATTCCTCCCACACCGTGGACAACAAGGGTTATAGCTTCACTTTTCAGGTTTAATCGATCAGCTGCTTTATGTGTTATATAATTTGTGTCTGATGCTAGATCAATTAGGGTCCCAATTTTTTGTCCTGCATTTGCTGTGACCTCTAATAGCATCATAATGACAGGCCACTCCACTAAAGCATTCTTTGCTAGAATGTTGGGCTGATTAGACACAAGAGATGTTTTAGCCACCATGTTACAGAAAACATGGCGGCACTTTTCTGCCTGTTCAGGTGGGAGGCTTTTAATAAAGTCTTGTTGGGCTTGAGTGTAACGGTCTCCTACATCACCTCCCACTGTGCTGTCTTTGTGCTTCTGAACAGAAAGGCCTCTAGACACTTCCGCCCCTGGGCAAAGATAATAATGGTGCTCTGCAGTGTGTTGCTCTTTGCAGTCTGGTCGCCTGCACAGGAAATCAGTTTTACAGTATCCAACTCCACTGTGAACTTCAAGACATTTTTTGCAGGCCCCCAGCTTCTTGACAGCTTCCTTCTTTTCTGACAGCTTAAGCGTACGAAATTTTTGGCAAAAATACAGCCTTTTCTTGTGCTTTGCGTCTCCACAGACCACACAACCTTGAGATATGTTTGTTGGTTGGGCAGCTGTTCTGGTCCGGGCTTGCCGAGGTTCAGACCTTGGTTTTGACTCCTCCTCCTTCAGTTGATCCAGCTTTTCATAGATGGCTTCTTGACCTTTAAGAAATGTCAGGAGGTAGTCAAATCGTTTGTCCTCTTCAGCCTCTCTCCCTTTGCTGGCTACGTGGAGAAGCCATTCCTTTTTCAGACCATCCGGAAGTTTACTCTCTATTGCTTTCGTTATAAGGGGGTTCTTTATAGCACCGGTTGCACCAAGTTCTTTAAGGTCAATCAGAGCCTTTTCTACAGTTTGGATTAACTCGACTATCTTCTTGGGCTGGTTGCCTCTAACTGGTGGAACCGTCTGGAGCTCCTCCACTATCTCAAGGGCAATAGTTGTTTTGTTTCCAAAGCGGTTCTCTAGGACCCGAAATATCTCATCAGCTGTTGTGTAGTTTGTGAGACGATGGTCTCGTACTATTTTTTCGTCCACACTGTCTAGTAGATGAAATTTTTTAATCTCTTCGGATCCGGTAGGTTCTCCTTGCATCTGAAGTGCTTCCCAATCTTTTTTCCACTGATGAAACACTCTGCGAATGCCAGTGAACTTTGGGAGAGCAGCAGGCTTTAGTCTAATGGCTGGTGGGGCCGGGAAGATCGTTGAAGTACTCAATCTGCTGGTTCCTTCTTTGGTTTGTACTTCTGCTCTTCTTAATTCCAGTCTTGGCAATATAGTTTCGAGGCCTCTGATCCGGCTCAGGAACTGTTTTTGCTCTGCACGTGGAGCCCAGCATTTCCAATGTTTATGCACCGCCGTTGCTGTCTTCACCAATTTTTGCAGATGTTCTATTATGAACTCGTACGCAACTGTGTCTTTTCTTGGGTCCACAGCATCCACATGATCAGCATGTGACTCTGCAGTTGTGACTGCCTGTGTCAGTTCATACTCTCCAAAATTGTCCCACAGTGTGTTTTGTATGAGATCTTTTAGTTCATCCATCTTTTTCTCACACTCTGTGGTGGTTTTATCCAAGTCAGCTTTTTGCTGTTCACTTAACTCATCTGAGTCTGAATTTTCAGCAATGTACTGTTCTTCAACGTCATTATTGGCCTCAAGGACTTTACTAGCTTCTTCTGTGAGCTTTACAAAGCTGTCCCTGAGCTCCTCCTCAGACATCATGGTGTGCATTCGTAGCACATTATTGGCCACACGAGAAAATTGACGCTTCACTGTTGTTCTCGTGGTCTTCAACCTTGTCAGCATTACTGAATCAGCCATTCTGATTTTAGCAGTATAGGCAATAGAACAACCTTGATTTAGTCCTCCGTGGCCACGTCTGGGCTTGCTGACCAAATTTTAGTATCACTCCAGTCTTTAGACTGCGGTTTTTCAGTGTCAAGTTCTTTGGGTTTTTTATCTTGTGCATTCCCCACTTGAAAAGGATAGCCTCTACATTGAAGTTATAAAACAGGATTTCACTCATTGAAGCCTTGATATTTGTTGATCCACATTTATTGAAGGTCTAAGGGTTCTTGGGCAGGCAGTTAGTTATCTGCAGTTAGCTTCAGTTAGCTTCAGTTCAGCTTCAGTTAGCTTCAGTTAGGCTTCAGTTAGCTTCAGTTAGCTTCAGTTAGGCTTCAGTTAGCTGAAAAACCTCAAAAGAAAATACAAATACGGCTATTACTCGCTTAAATAACAAAATAAACATATTGTGACATTATTTTCAACAATTTTTTCAACTATATAATTAGCACATTTACCAAAATGTTTGTTCATTTTTTTCTCATAATTAAAGCACTTTAGTCATAATTCTACACATGAATAGATAAATATATAACTACATAAAGAAATAATCAGATTTAAATACATGTTTGGATAAATATTTCCCTAAACAAATCCCCCTAGTGCTTTTTCAACATATCTCTACCAAATCATACATTGAACTCCAAGTGTATTTTCTTCTTTTTTTTTTCCTTTACTTTTCCTTTTTTTTTCTTTTTACAAATATATTTACAAAATACTTAACCACATGAAACATAACTCTACTCCACACTACAATCAAGAAGAGAATAAAAAGTCCATGCACTGCTTTGTGCTTACCGGCTGTCCTTCATAGGTTGCAGTAGGCTGTTTGCACAGATTTACCTTCAGGTGAGCTGGTTCTGCAGTCTCAGTCCAAACAAGAGTGACAGATCTGTCACCTCCAGAAATACCTGCTTACATTGATTGCTAATTGGTCCCACCTGGGCCTCCTCACTGAGCAGCAGACAGGAGTGACAGGGAGGAGCAACAGCCAGGTAGTTTGCCAGAACATATTTATATATATTTAGGAGCCAAGATGGTGTAGTGGTTAGGGCGTTTGACTTGGGACCCGAAGGACGCGGGTTCGCGTCCCGGCCACTACACATCTTGGGGTGTCTATGAGTGCACACCTATTTCTCCAGCTCCCCGAGCGCCTTCTATGGCTGCTCACTGCACCACCTGGTAGGTGGTTGGGTTAAATGCAGAGACGAATTTCGTCTGTGGCTGGGAAACATACGCAGATGACAAGATTAGACAATTATTATTATTATTATTATTATATTTACCTATGGCCAATTTGTCTCCCTATAGAACTTGACAGGGTAATAATGTTACTGTGAGGTTAGAGGAGCATTAAAAAAAAATCTGAAAAAAAAAGTACCATAGATTAAGAGTTTTGGGTTTATCAGGGGAAAAAAGTGTTTTCTGACTGCACAAAAATGCACAACTAAAAATACAAACAAAAATTTGTGCCGTGGTAGATTTTTCCTATAAAATCTTCCAAGAGATCAAAGTGTCATGACACAATGTTATGTCATTTATGTCCTGACATGAGACAGTTGGGGAAAAAAAAATGTAAATGGGAAACGTTTTCTATACCTTTCTAATCCTCTTAAACTCCTTCATTAAACCCCTTTACAAAAAAGAACACACGCGCAAATCATAACTGCATGTCCCTCGTGCAAATTAGTTTTGTTAGAAGGCGTCACACCATCATGTGCAACTTGCGGTGCGAAAACTAATCCATCAAATTTGTGTTAAATGCAACACAATCCTAATTTTAGCACCAACATGTCAGAGCTTGTCCTTATTAAAAGTTCAAATATTTTTATCACTTACATGCCCTCAATATGTATTTTACCTTTTAGATCATGGTTTTTATTATCTGCTGTTAGTTAGCAAAAAAATAAATCAAACTAAATTAAATGAAAGGACTTATGATGAATTGTTTCCATGCATCTTTGTTGTTACATCCACAACTAGCATAAACTCACTTTCCTTATAACAATTAACTAAATGACAGTTTAAATCAGATATTAGTGGATTCGACTTTTTAAAGTTATGTTGTAAATATTAAGAAAAAAAAACGGTGTTTACCAACAAAGAATAAAATACTAACAGTTGTACAGGAAAAGGTCCAATTAATGCACATGACATATAGCCCTGCGAGGTGTTGGGATTTTATCCAAAGCTTCTCTGTGTTAGCAAGGTGATCTTGTTGCCGTTATAAATTACAGTTCCAATATTCAGTGACTGGAGGAAAAATGATGAAATCTGTCTGGTGTAGCTTCTCATAAGCTCATGTCTATAATATGTGGCACTGTTATCCAAACACATCCCAGTAAAAAGCTGTATAACTGTAGTCTTTGTAAACCTGCCAAGCAGTGCNATTTGAGTTGAACATGTTATATTTACATGCCTATTACACGTATATGTAAGTGCCTATTTACATGTATGTGTAAGTGCATATATACATGTATATTTAAGTGCATATATACATGTACTGTATTTGCAAATGCATTTAAACATGTAAATGCATATATGTATATATACAAGAATATGCATATATGTACATATGCATAAACATATAGATGTATATATGCATAAACATATACATGTATATATATGCATATACATATAATGTACAGATAGACATATACATGTAAATATAACATGTTCAACTGAAGTTGTGTGTGTTTGTGTGTGTGACTGTTTTGTGGTTTTTAAGGACAGTGTTTTGTCAGGACAGCAATACGCTATACAGTAATCAGACAATCAGATAACAGCTCATTACTGTCCTGACAAAACACTGTCCTTAGAAACCACAAAACAGTCACACACACAAACACACACAATTTGAGTTGAACATGTTATATTTACATGCCTATTACACGTATATGTAAGTGCCTATTTACATGTATGTGTAAGTGCATATATACATGTATATGTAAGTGCATATATACATGTACTGTATATGCAAATGCATTTAAACATGTAAATGCATATATGTATATATACAAGAATATGCATATATGTACATATGCATAAACATATAGATGTATATATGCATAAACATATACATGTATATATATGCATATACATATAATGTACAGATAGACATATACATGTAAATATAACATGTTCAACTGAAGTTGTGTGTGTTTGTGTGTGTGACCGTTTTGTGGTTTTTAAGGACAGTGTTTTGTCAGGACAGCAATACGCTATACAGTAATCAGACAATCAGATAACAGCTCATTACTGTCCTGACAAAACACTGTCCTTAGAAACCACAAAACAGTCACACACACAAACACACACAATTTGAGTTGAACATGTTATATTTACATGCCTATTACACGTATATGTAAGTGCCTATTTACATGTATGTGTAAGTGCATATATACATGTATATGTAAGTGCATATATACATGTACTGTATATGCAAATGCATTTAAACATGTAAATGCATATATGTATATATACAAGAATATGCATATATGTACATATGCATAAACATATAGATGTATATATGCATAAACATATATATGTATATACAAGCCCAAAACCAGAAAAGTTGGCACGTTGTGGAAATCGCAAATAAAAACAGAATACAATGACTTGCAAATCTTTTTCAACCTATATTCAATTGAACACACTGCAAAGACCACATACTTAACGTTCGAACTGGTAAACTTTGTTATTTTTTGCAATTATTAGCTCATTTGGAATTTGATGCCTGCAACATGTTTCAAAAAAGCTGGCACAAGTGACAAAGAAGACAGAGAAATTTGAGGAATGCTCATCAAACACTTATTTGGAATATCCCACAGGTGAACATGCAAATTGGGAACAGGTGGGTGCCATGATTGGGTATAAAAGCAGCTTCCTTGACATGCTCAGTCATCCACATAGAAGGATGGGGCGAGGGTCACCACTCTGTGAACAAATGCGTGGGCAAATTGTCGAACAGTTCAAGAACAACTTTTCTCAACGAGCTATTGCAAGGAATTTAGGAATTTCACCATCTACGGTCCGTAATATCATCAAAAGGTTCAGAGAATCTGGAGAAATCACTACACGTAAGGGGCAAGGCCGAAAACCAACATTGAATGCCCGTGACCTTCGATCCCTCAGGCGGTACTGCATCAAAAACCGACATCAGTGTGTAAAAGATATCACCACATGGGCTCAGGAATACTTCAGAAAACCACTGTCAGTAACTACAGTTCGTCGCTACATCTGTAAGTGCAAGTTAAAGCTCTACTATGCAAAGCAAAAGCCATTCATCAACAAGATCCAGAAACGCCGCCGGCTTTGCTGGGCCCGAGCTCATCTGAGATGGACTGATGCAAAGTGGAAAAGTGTTCTGTGGTCTGATGAGTCCACATTTCAAATTGTCTTTGGAAACTGTGGACGTCGTGTCTTACGGACCAAAGAGGAAAAGAACCATCAGGACTGTTATAGGCGCAAAGTTCAAAAGCCAGCATCTGTGATGGTATGGGGGTGCATTAGTGCCCAAGGCATGGGTAACTTACACATCTGTGAAGGCACCATTAATGCTGAAAGGTACATACAGGTTTTGGAGCAACATATGCTGCCATCCAAGCGACGTCTTTTTCATGGACGCCCCAGCTTATTTCAGCAAGACAATGCCAAGCCACATTCTGCACGTGTTACAACAGCGTGGCTTCGTAGCAAAAGAGTGCGGGTCCTCCCCTGGCCTGCCTGCAGTCCAGACCTGTCCCCCATTGAAAATGTGTGGCGCATTATGAAACGTAAAATACGACAACGGAGACCCCGGACTGTTGAACAACTTAAGCTGTACATCAAGCAAGAATGGGGAAGAATTCCACCTGAAAAGCTTCAAAAATTGGTCTCCTCAGTTCCCAAACGTTTACTGAGTGTTGTTAAAAGGAAAGGCGATGTAACACAGTGGTAAATATGTCCCTGTGCCAACTTTTTTGCAATGTGTTGCTGCCATTGAATTCTAAGTTAATGGTTATT
>JBBPBX010001033.1:6664-66098 GCA_038048925.1 Garcialebias charrua | reverse complement strand
CCGGGTTGAAATGGGGGAGGGGAAAACCAACACTGGGACTGGGAAGGATGTTGCTGGTGTCATCAGGTGCACCAAATAAAATGCATTCAGTTTTATCTGTGTTTAGGTGGAGGAAGTTTTGAGAGAGCCAGTGCTTAATGTCATTTAAGCAGTTGACAAGAGTGTTTGAACTGGGTGAGGGGTTGGGAGTGACTGGCAGATAGATTTGTAAATCGTCTGCATACATGTGAAAAGACAGGTTATGACGTGCAATGATTGATCCTAATGGCAGCATGTAAAGAGAGAAGAGGACTGGCCCTAGAATAGATCCCTGTGGTACGCCAGAGGTCAGAGGGGTTGATGAAGAGGAGGACAGATCGCCTATCATGACAGAAAAAGTTCTCCCAGACAGGTAAGATTTGAACCACTCAAGCACAGCTCCCTGGAGGCCAACCTGCTGAGACAAGCGGTTGATTAGTACCTGATGGTCGACGGTGTCAAAAGCTGCTGAGAGGTCTAACATCACCAGCAGAGCAGGGTTTTTTGCATCCAGGGACAGAAGAATGTCATTCTGTACTTTGAGCAGTGCAGATTCAGTGCTGTGACGAGCTCGAAAACCTGACTGAAATTTTTCAAACAGGTTGTTGAGTTCTAGAAAAGATTGAAGTTGAATAAAAACAATCTTTTCTAGGACCTTTGATAGAAATGACAGATGTGAAACTGGTCTGAAATTAGAGAGAGCTGTAGGATCTAGGCCTGGTTTTTTGAGAAGAGGCCTGACCACAGCATGTTTGAAAGCAGATGGCACAAAACCTGAAGATAGACAGCTGTTAATGAATGACAAAACACAAGGACCAATTACATCAAAGGACTGTTTGAACATTTTAGAGGGAATGATGTCCAGAGAACAGTTAGTTGGTTTCATCTGCTGAACCACCTTGGTGAGGTGAGGCAGTGAAACCAGGTCGAACTGGTCAAAAACAGCTGTGGTTATTGCAGAGGTACATGACTGGATGGTGTTGGATGAACTGACAATGTTCTGCCTGATAGAGTCTATTTTGTTGACAAAATAGCTCTGAAAGTCATCGCAGGTAGACTGTGTGGCAGTTTTCAGAACATTGACAGATGGGTTGATGACAGACTGGAGTGTGTTGAAAAGCGTCCTCGGCCGGTTGGAGCTGGTGGAGATTAAATTGGAGAGGTACTGTGACTTGGCCTGTTTCACAGCATTATGATACTCACAGAGACAGTCTCTCAGTATTCCTTGAGATACATGAAGCCGGTCGCGCTTCCATATTCGTTCTGCTTTTCTGCAACGTTGTCGAAGAGCTCGCGTCGTTTCGTTGAGCCATGGTGAAGGTTTGTTCTTTGAAGATGCCTGTTTGAGAGGAGCGATGGATAGTGTAATAAATGTCATCTGACGAGGTATTACATTTTTTAAACCTACACAACTATATTTTTCTCGTTCTGTCGGCTAAAAAAATGTCTGTGAATTTATTTATCTTTTCTAAATTTATGTTCGAGTAGGACCTAGCTAAAACAATGACATAATATCGTCAGTCAGTGTGCGTTCGCACCTACAGCTGGCCGAGGCGAGGCTTTTTGTCATGTCTGTAAAAAGAAACAGGAAAGAGGAACGCTGCTTGATCCACCAACATTTAACAAGAAAAGTACCTATTATTTTTTAGCTCGAAATTATAGCAAAGGTGTGTCTCAGTCTATCATTTGCTTAATAAATGCACTTTAATGGTCAAATTAGCTGCATTTCGCTGCGGTGGTGCAGCTGGATTGACGGTTCCAAGCAGAGAGGTGGGGAGAATATGGCAGGCCGATTGAGTCATTAATAGCTGGTGAAGATTCTCAGTCATCCAGGACATGGTAAATTCTAAAAAGTGCAAGAGAAAAACAATAAAGTATATAGTACTGTATAATAAATAAAGTCCAGTTGTTTTTGTCTTGAACTTTTTTAAATTTGTCATTATAGGCACGTTTCCGTTTTACATGATACAACAGCCAATAGCATGCCATACACCTATTACTACTCCAGGACCATCAAGTACTGCTGTTTATTTATTTATTTATTTATTTTTGTTCAGTCAGAATGAATAGAAATGGTCATATCTCAGTCAAAAATGGTTTATAAATATGGGAAAAAATCCATAAATATGTCACTTCGGCCTATAAGTCGCAGGGCATGTAAATTATGCAAAAAACTGCGACTTACAGGATAAAAAATACAGTACTGTAGTTATTATTTTTCTCCCTCTATTTTTGAATTGTGCATGTTTTCAGTAGCTATGTTTACATGGGCAAAATTTTGTGACCGGATTGAAATGTGCTCTGATTGCATAATTAGATAGTACTGTTTACATGGGCACAATCCGTTCAAGACGAGCGTTTACATGCAGCAGGCTTTTATTCTGACCAGAAGAACAGACATGCGCAGAGTGGTACACTCCCCCTTTAAAAAAAAAAAACGAAGAGGAAGTTGCTTTCGTGAAAACCACAGAAGAAGAAGTTACTTCCGGGACAAAAGTAAACAGATGCGCAAAAAATGGACCCGGCCAGATTGTAATGACGGCGATGGAGTTGTTACTGCACTACTGCACTCCCTGATAGAGCTACAGGCAAGCAACGCATGCTTTTAGTCTTTTCTATTCGCAGTATGAGAGCGCTGGGAAAGGAGGGGAGGGGTGCGCTGCCACGCGCAGCGCACATGCGCAGTCAGGACAGTTTTCCGCTGTCCGATAAAAGGAACAGAATATGTGTTTACATGCGCACACATCGGGCTACGGATCGGCGTAAACCACCCGTTTCGAACGGATCGCAAATTAGGTCGGATCACGCCGAATACACAAAAAATTACCCGACCGGGGTGTTTACATGACGCACTTTTGATCCGATCGGCCGTTTGATCCGATTACTTATGTCCATGTAAACAAAGCTAGTGTCTAATTATTTTAATTAAACTGTTCTGTTTTCAAGTTTACAGTTTTTCGTTTGCCATTAGATATAAGTTGTGTGTGGGAACAATTAAATAACTTTTTGTCTTGGGTTAGATTTAAATAACAAGTAGGTCAGTGCTTTTACTGAGGCAAGAAGCAAATTGATGTATCCAGTAATTGTTATAAAACTACATTTACTACCAAAGTCTAGGAAGGAAATCGCAGTAATCTATCACTTTACAATTAGTTGCTCTGAACTCAAGAGGTTGCCGCTACGGTTGCAGCTCAGTGTCGTGATGGTATTAAAAAATATTGTGATGGTTTTAAAAAGGTATTAAAAGGTATTCAATTTAACTTAAGAATTTCTGTATCCACAATATTCCTGAAGGTGGCACTGTATTTGCGATTATGGGACTTACTTCCGTTTTGACCCCGGAAGTAGAATTTCTGCATTGGCTCCTCGTTGTTTACTTGTTTATCTGTGCGCATCGTAGAAGTTCTGTTAAAGTTCTGTTTTCTGTTATTTTGAGCTAAAATTGTCACGAAGATGTCTTGAGGAGCTCAGGTACCTGTTGTGCTGTTCGTGGCTGTAAGAATAATCAGACGAAGCTGAATTTGTGGCTGCAACTAGTGTGTGTTGAACAGGCTCCGAAAACAAAAACCTGCATCCTTCTTTGTGGCTGGGCTACGAGAAACCACCTGAAAAAAAGACTCTGTATCCTCCAGAGGAACGAGAACACCAGGTATGATTTAAGAGACAGCTTTTAGTTTAATGATTTTATGTAGTCAGTGATTAAATGATACTATTTTCGTGCATAACTGGCAAATAAACACACGCACCTATATACTGTATGTATGCTGTCTGTGTATATTTATTTATACTGTATATATAATATAGGTGTCTGTTGTGTTTATTTATATATATATATATAATATAGGTGTGTGTGTGTGTGGGTTTCTTTTATATATAATCTAGGTGTGTTTGTGTGTGTTCATAAATGAACCCTAATGTTTGTATACTGTACTTTTCTTTTCCTCCTTTCTGTTATATTTCTGCATAAGGTGAGTTCCAGGGATGGATGGATGATGCTCCAGTTGGTCCAGGGATGGATGGATGAAGCTCCAGTTGGTCCAGGGATGGATGACACTCCAGTTGGTCCAGGGATGGATGAAGCTCCAGTTGGTCCAGGAGATGGATGACGCTCCAGTTGGTCCAGGAGATGGATGACGCTCCAGTTGGTCCAGAAGTTTGTGTGCAGTAAAATAAGTCACCACAGCTAATCCAGAATAAACAAAAACGTGGCTATGACACATTCAATCACACAACTATAGGGGGTCCCCGACTTACGAGCGAGTTCCGTTCCTGCGAGGTTCTCGTAAGACAAAATCTCGTATGTCGGAACCCGAAACACGTGTTGCTCTTAAGTCCGGATTTTCGGTCGTAAGTCGGAAAATTTATGCTAGCGCTACTACGAACACTTGTTTTTCATCACAAACGTTCATTCTAGTTCATAAACATGCTCAGAAACTTGTTTCCAAACGGTTAGCTAACACACTTTCATCTAAAAACACATAAAAGTGCTGTATTTTCTGTATGTTCTTTACAAATTTTCCGTTCGTTAGTGAGCTCGTAAGTCCGGAACCTCATATGTTGATGCGCTCGTAAGTCGGGGACCCCCTGTATTGAGCTAAAATGTGATGTGGCAGTAGCTGGAAGTCATTCACAACATGCCATGAGTGTGAAATTTTGCATTTTCAACCAAAACGACTACGTTTGTAATTTCACAACATAAATGATATGATGCCATCCATTCCTTCCTTTAATTTCTAATTAGATTTCACAAAGTACTTAAAGCTCGGGTCCACAAACTTCACACTATATTTACTCCAGAGATAGAGTGATTGTCCTTCAGTGGAGCATGTATATGTGGTAGTACCTTACACCCACTGGAGTTCATTTTGTCAATGGTGCTCTTCAGCACCGGGTTGGTGGGCTCGATCAGCTCCACTTGCGTGCGCACGTTACTCTCCACATAGGGACCCACGAGGAAATAGTTCTCTCCCCATTCCTCTGCGGTCATCCGAGCTTTGGTCTGGATGACGGTGTAGATGCCTCCAACTTCAAACAAGCCACACACACACAAAGTCAAAGACAAAAAAAATTGAACTCCTGCGGGTAAATAAAAGTTTGGTTTTGAGAAATCCAAGCTACTTGTACAGAAAAAAAAAAAACTTGCCTTTGTTAGCAACCTCCCAAGCTATTTCAAAAAGAACAGCATCCTCCAAATCAAACTCCTCATCCCAGTCTTCAAGTCCTGACAGGGACGTGACGGACAGGCTACGAGCCAGAGGCATGCTGGGTGAAAACAGAACACACTCAGCTGAGAAGGGAACCGCTTACACACAAAACATGACTAACGTGGTGACATTTTAGCTTATAAATCTTTTTGTTGACTTAAAAAAAAAATTGATACAGCGCAACAAAACTTATATTTTATGCCAAATGATCTCAGGTAAGTTTGATTTTTAAACCACATACCTAACGTTTATTGTAATCAACAGGTTGACCTCAAATGTAACTTCCTATTGATCAACACATTAGCTCATTGTGCTGTAACTCCAGTATTTCTCAATTCTTTTTTTTTTATACAACAAACAGCTTTCTGATGTTTGAAATATAGGCTACGTAGAGTAAAACACACACCCAACACATAGAAGTTAACATGTAGCATCAGAGGAGGAACAAAGAAACACATATCCAAATTAATTTTGTTTGTGAAAATTAACAAATAAATGTCACAGTACACTAATGTTGACCAAACCTTGTGAAACAAATTTTGGAATGGGAAGGATGTTGTAAAGTCACTGATCAAGTTCAAACTTGATTCAGTGACTTTGCTCTTTAGATGTTGTAAGCGCATGAATTTGAGACACATGGATAACCTCAAAATAATGTGCCTGTGTTCACGTCAAAAAACACAACGTGATACATGGAGGGCAAAACAACTCACAGCCTTCACATCACTTTCAGGTTTAGTGTTTGTGTGTAGCTGCAGCTGAGGTGGACATGATGGGAGACACACCATGGACTGGCTGTAGGCCCAAATGGACAAGATTAACCTCATTATAAAAGAGAGCTTTTACACATTGATGACTGATATTAACCTGATCAGTCTAGTGATTTTCTACATTTCTCAAAAATATTTATAGAGTTCATAAAAAGTAAAGTGATTTGAATAGATTCTGAATATGATTCAGAAACAGATGTCTAACACTGAATGTTAGGAAACGCCTTGTATCTGTGACTTTCCTTCCCTCCATTGATTACGGTGACATTCTCTACATGAATGCTCCTACAAGCACCCTGCGGATGTTGGATGTTGTCTATCATGGTGCACTAAGATTCATAACTGGTTGTGATTATCGTACCCACCACTGCACCCTGTATTCACTGGTTAACTGGACATCATTAACCTCACGCAGACTCTTCCACTGGTACATTTTCATCTTTAAATCACTTCTTGGTCTGCTGCCCTCATACATCTCCTCCTACATATGTCTGCGTGAGTGCAGCTACAGCGTGCGCTCTCAGGACATATTACCTGCAGTGTTCCCTCAGTGAGGACTGAACTTGCTCCTGCTTCATGGAATATCTTACAAAAATATCTGAAGCTCTCGGCCTTGACCTCTCTAAATGGTTTTCAGAATCTGTTGGAATCCTGGCAAAAACCAATGATATGTTCCTGTCTTTGATTTTATACATCTATCTTATAATGTTTTGCTAGTTTTGATATTGTTTAAAAAAAAAATCTGTATTTCTCTCTTATTTTTTTTCTATTGTTTATTGTTTAAGGAAATTCTACCATTTCTGTTCATCATTCTTTAGTTTGTAGCAGGTCGCTCTTGTAAATGACTCCACGAGGCTCAATGAGATTTACCCGACTAAATAAAAGTTGAATGAATGAATGAACAAAGCAAACCACCACATTTTGAGAAAACAAACCTTCAGGAACTCTTTTGTTTTAGGACCCTCCGGCTTTCCGTACTGCGTTTGATGGTTTAATTAGCCTACCTGACTCCATCAACAATCAATTTACGCAGAACGCTTTTTATTTTTTCTATTTTTTGTGACCTTGTTCCCATCCGCGTACTTTTCAACTACTAGGCCCGCAGTTCTAAAACCGAACCGAACCGAGTTGAGATAAACCAGACTCGTCTTCAGGCAACAGGGAGCCAAAAGCCTTTTTGCCGTTAACCCCGGTCTGCACGCGCATATGATAAATGATAAATGATGATAAATGTTCGATGGATGCGAACGTGACTTCAGGCACCTACAGCAAAGAGAGGCGTGCCTGTGCGCGCGCCCGTTAGCAACTAGTCGACCGACGCTGTAGGATGCAAAATATCAAACAAAACACAGGACTCACCTTTTCGGTTTTGACCCAACTTCACCAAGATTAGCTAAACATCAACAGCTGTCGCGGTCACTCCCGAAAGGTTGATAACAGTGGAGAGAGGAGAAAGGGGGCGGCGGCCTCGGTTAAATGTTTGCTTCAGGCCGCTGTGCTGCTGAGAAACAGAGAGCATAGAAAAGAACGAAATCCCTGCTTAATTATTCATGAGCTTCACTCCTATTGGCCGCGGACTTCCTTTTGTCCCGCCTCCGCTCCCACAGCAAAGATGATTGGTTGCTTTCTTTAGCAGCAAGCTGCGATTGGCTGAGCAGAATTTAAAGGGCCCTTCTTCCCCGAGAAAGGGTTTCCACCATTTATTGCAGCGCAAATGGCGGGGCGCCAAACCGAGGCGGAGTTTGCATAATATTAAAAGAAAAGGATTACCAGCTGGTATGCGTTCACCAAAAACCATAATTAATACAAATATATTAAAGAGGTTTTTCTTTGAAGAGTAAATATTGTCCTGATTTAAAGTAAGTAAATTGGCTGAATTATTGTACATTTGATGTCTATATTTTGAGGTTACATTTGATGTCTATATTTTACACCCATGTTTCCAATATTATTGACACAACCACTTTTATCTATATAAGATTTACCTGACTAAATAAAGGTTGAACGAATCTACTGTGATAGGGCATGCCTTTTTAGCCCATTGGGCTTAAGCGATTCCCTTAGTTTATTGTGAATATAAACTGGTGGTAAAATTCTTTAGCCGGATCATGCGCCGGTGACACAATGAGAAGTAGACCCACTGTTTAGTGAGGTTTAGTGCATTACAGTTTTATATTGTTTTATTTTAAGACACTTGAAGATTATTTACTACAATAAAAACTCTCCAGCCCAATGGAAGGCTCACAGTTTGCTAACTGAAACTATGAAAAATAACTAAGCTGTGATTATGCTTTTATGTTTTCCTGCTAGGTAAAACACAGCAAGATAGTCCTAAGTCAAAGGTGAGCCACATTCATATAGGAGGCTTTGGAAACAACATGACCTGTGGCATTATAGGACCCCTAAATACTCTGCATATTTCTAGGCCAACACGTGGCATTTTCCGTCACCACATGAAGCCACTGACCTGCATTCCTCGCGTATCCTGCCAGGTGACCTCTGACCTCAGTATGTATATGTTGGACAAGAAAGATAAAGAGCCCCACAAACATTAAGATATTGTGTTAAAAAAATTAACAAGCATTATATTCATTTGTGGAAAGGATATTTATTTTCAGAAAATCTTCTTGTTGAAGTTGCAAAGCTCTTTTAACATTTTAGGTCGAGTTCAAATTTACAATCAAAGCTGAAAATCATAGGATAGCCTCAAGAGTGTCTCTAGCTAGCTGACTGGCTAAAACGTGTTTCTTTTGACACACATGATTGTTTATTGTTTTCAGTGAAACATCTGTACAATGTGAAAATGATTAATCATGTCATTAGTAGATCATTGCTTAAGAGATAAGATAAGATAGAACTTTAGTGATCCCACAGGAAATGGTTGTCCCAGAGTTTCAATACAAAGGAACGTACCGGTACACAAGGAATCACACAAGATATAAAAAATAACAGACAGGATCCCAGTAACATCCAACAATAAAATGTAAAAGAAAAACAGTAACAAGATTTAAGATATGAATTAAGAAAAAAATCAACTAAAAATACACTAGGCACTAATAGCATAAAACATTACTTCGAACAGCAGCACGAACATGAGTCTGTATGAGCGGACGAGCACGAATGAACACATCAACATGAAACAGATCAGCAGCAACATGATGTGATTTTTCACATGATTATTCTGGTCAGATATTCATGAGTCTAACAGCCTCAGGGTAGAAGCTGTTCCTCAGTCTAGTGGTTCTACCCTTAAAGGCCCCGGTATAGCTCTGCGTACGGTAGTACGCCGCTGTACGCCGTACGTACGCAGAGGCACAAGCGTAGCCCCGCAGGGCATGTACGCGCCAAGCTCAAATTTTACGACCGCGTACGCAAGCGCGTTGTCTCACAATAAACTGCCCGGCGCTGGACTGTTTTGTATGAGACACAAATGAATTAAATTCCTCTTCTTCATCCTTGATCTGGACTTTTGTTTTTTTGCCAAAAGTCAAGTGATCGCTTCCTCCTCCGCTGACTCCATGACTGAAATGATGAGAAATGAATGAATTTGTCATGAGCAAACTAAACTCATGTCCAACGTGGCTGCGCGAGGCTCTGCAGATTTTCTGGTGTTCTGGTGTGCTGGACCAGCGCTCCCTGTTTTTATTTTATTTTTTAGAACTTTTTATTAACATATAAACACAGAACACCGCTGCGGCAGAAGCTGTGTGAAGTGCCTTTTTTTCTCCCCACCCGACCTGTCAATCAATTCAGTAGGCGTGTCAGCAAATGACCAATCAGCGACCTCAATTTGTCTCGTAGGTAAATGCTCCGCCCTGCTGTTGCTCAAATGACGTCAAGTATTTGGATCGAAAACGCGAGCATTAACGCGAGAATGAACGCAGAGCTATACTGTGAACTGCCTGCGCACAGAACGCGCACGTAGAGCGGCGTTCGGCAAAACGCAGAGCTATACTGGGGCCTTAATGCTCCTCAACCTCCTTCCTGAGGGGAGTGGGGCAAAAAGTGTGTGTGCTGGGTGAGTGAGGTCCTTCATGATGCAGGTGGCTCTAGCTGCATCTGGAGGTGTAGATGTCTGTGATGGTGGGGAGACTGACTCCAACAGACTTCTGTGCAGCCTTCACCACTCTCTGCAAAGCTTTTCTTTCTGCAGCTGTGCAGCCTCCATGCCACATGTTGATGCTGGAGCACAGGATGCTCTCCACTGCACACCTGTAGGAGGAGGTGAGGACTGAGCCTCCCAGACCAGCTCGTCTCATCCGCCAGGAAGTAGAGTCTCTGATTATTGTGGTGCTTATCGTCTTCCTGTAGTTCACCTGTAGCTCTTTAGCCAAAAAAAGCTAAGTCTGGTCCTCTGGACATTCAAAAAACAAAACAAAACAAAAAGTTGTAGAAATGTTTCATCTTTCCTCCGCAAGACTTCCTCAGTCTGAGGTGCTGTATTCAGCTCTGTCTTATAAATAGCACCTTCTCATATTGGATCAACCAGTTTGCTGCTGACAGCCAAAACTAGCTGCTCACATGATTAAGGAGGACCATCAGCCTAACAATGGATCGTTAGCACCCTGATGGTTGCTTGCCATTCACAAGGGAAGAGAAGGTGCAATTTATAAGACTGAGCTGAATACAGCACCTCAGGCTGAAGACGTCTTTCGGAGGAAAGACGAAACGTTCCTAAAATTTTTTGTTTGTTTGTTTTGTTTTTTGAATGTCCAGAGGACAAGACTTAACTTTTTTGGATTTTTCTACCTGGATTATTGAACATGCATCAGGATATTGTAGCTCTTTAGTTTTTCCAACGTTGAGTTGCAGGTGGTTCTGTCCAGCACACCTCTGTACAGTATTCAGCTTCCTGATCACCACTGATGCAGCCCACAATGGCAGAGTCATTGAGAACATCTGCAGATGGCAGGATTGTGAGTTGTACCTGAAGTCCAAGTTGTAGAGGGTGAACAGAAGCGGGGAGAGTACCGTCCCCTGAAGAGCCCCTGCGCTGCTCAGTATGGTGTCCGAGGTGATGTTCTGCAGACTCACACACTGTGGACAACCTGTGAGGTAGTCTCAGATCCAGGTGACCAGCGAGTCATTCACCTGCATGTCCGGGAGCTTATTACTGCAGAGTGGAGCAGGTCTTGTGCTGTTAAAAGCACTGGAAAAGTCAAAAAACATAGTGCTGCTTGCCCTGTCCAGATGCGTGTGCAGCAGGTAGATGATGACGTCATCCAATCCAGTTAAAAAAAATGTGATATGAGAATTTCCATCAATGTATGTCCCTATGATTTGTTCTCTGCTTTTGACCCCTCATACATAAGATACACCCCATGTGGTGCAGCGGGCAGCAATGTAAGTGCCTGTGCAATAGTGAGGTGTCATGCTCAAGGGCACCACAACATGGGCACGGCGGGAAATCAAACCTTTCAGGTCTTAGTCTGACTACCTTACTGCTCCTTTCTGTGACCTGTAATGACTTTCATACAGAGCTAGTTAAGAAATAAAATCTTACATTTGAAGACATTAAGATGAAAATTCATATTTGGACAAAATGTGACATAAATAGCAAAAACATTGATAAAAGCAGTTGATCCATCATCTTATTGAATATTTGACCATTTAGGCAAACTAAAGCAGTGGAGCAGTGGTCAGCATGAATGCCTCACAGATGGTTCCTTTATTACAAATGTCAAATGGTGCTATGATGAAACCACACACACGTCTATATCTCTGTAAGACTATGTTGAGAAGAAGATATCTAAAAGTTATTTAAAAGTTTAAAAAACTTTGTTTTAACATTAAAGTATATTGCTTATCTATGAATCGTCTCCAGTCATAAAAACATTTCATATATTCAGAGGAATTTATTTCTGTCCACAAGCAACATTTCAGAAATCTCAAACATCCTTCTTCTCAAGGCAAATCACACCATGTTTTCCTTCATGTGTTTTACGCTTTCATCTCCAGTTTCACACAAATCGTTTCTTCCTGAATGAACAATTAATAAATATAATCTTTACTAGAACATCACATTTTCAGATACAGTGCAGTTTTTATTAATCATGGTTTGACTATATGATAAAATAGCATAACAAATGTCTAAAATACATTTGTAGATACTGTACTGTATTTGTATTCACATTATTGCTAGTCATTGTTCTAATAGCTGATGTTTGAAAAAGCTTTTCAATTTGTCACAAAACGAATACTAGATGTGCTCAAGAGAATTTTATTTACTTGTTTAAATTAAGTTTTGGATAATAAGAATTTTACTGGAATAGATTTTTATTTTGGATATCTAAAAGAAAACTTATGAAAAGTAAAAATGAGATACCGGTAGTTAAATGTCCAGATTGTATTTTTTCTTGTGTAAAAATTCAGATATTCACAATACCTGTTCCAGATGGGAAATATAAATCTACTTGTGTATTTGTCTGGGGGTTAATACACAATAATGGAAAAAGGAACATAATTTCTTAGAAATCTTCTTTCCACCAGGTAGTGGTCAGTTGTCAGCTCCGCCCCTCTCTTCACCCGAGTGTCCAAGACATGCGGCCGCAGATCAGATGAGACGACAACAAAGTCGATCATCGAACTGCGACCTGGGTGTCCTGGTGCCAAGAGCACATATGGACACCCTTATGCTTAATCAGAATGCTTTGCCTGTTGAAAATTTTTCTAAGTTCTGCACTCTACAGAAAGTTACACACAGCACCTTTAAGGTACAAAATGTTAATGCAGATCACAAAGAGCTAGTTCTTGAAAACCTTGTCTAACACACTGTATACAGTATAGGATGAATTCACTTGTTCTATTTTTCTATTTCTCTGCGGTTTATCCAGTTATAGAGATTTGATGTATGAAATTACAAATTTTTTACATTTTATTACCGGTAAGTTTTTATCAACATTATAAACATTTTGCTGGTGAAGATTTGTCAACCAGGGTATATTAACAGGTACAAAGGAAATAGTGTTCAAGTATAAAAAAGAACAAAACAATATATTTACAGATAGATAAATTTTAGTTTTTCTAGAACTGAGATGGTTTTCACTGCCTTTTTGTTTTCAAGTCCCTTAATTGTGGTGCTGTAAGTTCCTTGCTAAAGTGGGATATGTTTGGCTTGGAGTTTAACCACTTTTTCTTGTGAATGTGAAATTTTGGAGAAGTAGAAGTTGGATGAAGTAAATCAAGTCTTTACCCAGATCTTAATCATTGAAGCATAATATAATGTATTTCTCTGTAAGTTGAATTATTGTTATGGGCAGCACGGTGGCACAACTGGTAGAGCTGCTGCCTCTCAGCGAGCTGGTCCCCGGTTCAAATCCCGGTCCGGGGGCCTTTCTGGGTGGAGTTTGCATGTTCTCTCCGTGCATGCGTGGGTTTTCTCCGGGTGCTCCGATTTCCTCCCACAGTCCAAAAACATGCATGTTAGGCTGATTGGTAACTCTAAAAATTGACCCTGAGTGTGAGTGAAACAGGTCCCTCTTGTAAATGAGTCCCCGTGGCTCAACGAGGCCAGCCTGTATAAATAAAGGTTGAATTGGTCCAGTTTTCTGTCTTATGAGTTGTTGTACATCTGTCCAGAATGCTATTGTATGATTACACTGATATAATAAATGAAAAAGTGTTGTTTCCATGTGTACTTTGTAGTTCACAGAATGTGCAAGAATAGTCAATATCTATTTTTTTCATTCAACCTATCATTCAACCTTTATTTAGGCAGGTCAATCCCATTGAGCCTCGAGGACTCATTTACAAGAGAGACCTGTTTTCAACAAAGAATGATGACAACAGCGACAAGAATAGACAATCATAAGAGAGGCATACAGATTTTTTAAAAATAAGTTTAAAAAAGATGTTGAAAAGTAACAAAACAGCTAGATTATACGGCAAAAGTAGAAAACTAAAAACAGGAAGGAACATGTCTGCATTGGTTCTTGCCAGGAGTCCAACAGATTCTTAAAACCTTAGAGATCAAGGTCGAGAGCTTCAGATCTTTTTGTAAGATATTCCAGGAAGCAGGAGCAGAATAGGAGAAGGCTCTTTCGCCAAGTTCAGTCCTCAATGAGGGAACACTGCAGGTAATCATGTCCTGAGAGCGCACACTGTTGCTGTACTCACGCAGAGACATGTAGGAGGAGATGTATGAAGGCAGAATTTAAATCTTTCCAGTTTTTTTAACAGGGTATACAATATACCCTGATGCATGCTCAATAATCCAGGTAGAAAAATCTAAAAAAGCTAAGTCTGGTCCTCTGGACATTCAAAAAAACAAAAAAACAAAACAAAGCAAAAAATTGTAGAAACGTTTCGTCTTTCGTCCGAAAGACTTCCTCAGTCTGAGGTGCTGGGTTCAGCTCAGTCTTATAAATAGCACCCTCCCACAGTGTTACACAACCAGTTGGCTGATGACAGCCTGAAACCAGCTGCTCACATGATCAAGGAGGACCATCAGCCTAACAATGGATCGTTAGCACCCTGATGGTTGTTTGCTATTCACAGAGGGCTGAGTGATACCAGCAATCACAGCATTGTAGGAGGGGGACAGTTGAACTCGGAGGCCTCCACCCCTGTTTAATGATGGACGGTTTCTTTTCACAAAGATGGCCTCCTTTACTCCTCTCTCAAACCATCGTTCCTCTCTATCAAGGATGTGAACATCTTCATCCCTGAAAGAGTGACCGCTGGCCTGGAGATGAGTGTAGACTGCAGAGTCCTGACCTGATGATGTTGATCTTCTGTGCTGGGCCATCCTTTTGGCCAGTGGCTGTTTAGTTTCCCCGATATAAACATATATACAATATAGGTTGAATGAAAAAAATTACAGTATATTGAGATTCAATGAATGCAGACATGTTCTTGTTTTTAGTTTTCTACACCGCCTTACAACATAGCTGATTGATTTTGTTGTTGTTGTTGCTACTTTTCCTTTTAATTACCATTTTATTTTCCATCCATCCATCCATCCATCCATTTTCGTCCGCTTATCCGGGGTCGGGTTGCGGGGGTAGCAGCCTAGGGAGGCCCAGACTTCCCTCTCCCCAGCCACTTGGAGCAGCTCCTCTGGGGGAATCCCAAGGCGTTCCCAGGCCAGCCGAGAGACATAGTCCCTCCAGCATTTTATTTTCACTTGTTAAAATAAAAAGAATAAATAAATAAATTTGTATGCATCCTTTAATATTGTCTATTGTTGTCTTTGTTGTCCACTGTTGTCATCACTCTGTTAAATTCAGGTCTCTCTTGTAAATGAGTCCCCGATGCATATGGGATTAATCTGTATAAATAAACGTTTTATTTTAATTTCATAAAAATAAAAAAAAGGTTGAATGGGGGGGGGATCGCAGCACTTCCGGGTTTTACGTGACGTCACTGTCCAGAAACCGGACGGAAATGTTTCGCGCGTGCAGCGGTGAAAGTTCACAAATGAAAGAGTGGCGGGAGTTGTTGTCTGTCTGCACGCTGTTGTTAAGGAGCGACTCATAGAGGTATTTATGCTTTTGCTACAAACACAGCGGCAGAAATGAGTTCTCCTGCAGGATTTTAAAGGATTAGTTAGTTTGTAAAGTAAGCCGAGCCACGATGAGAGAGAGAAACTAGTATCTGATGTTTACATACGCGTTTGCTAGCTTCGGTCTTGTTTGAGCTACTAGACTAGAAGAAGCTGCCTATGCACATGTCATAAACTTTAACACTAGATTACCGTGCTAAACAGAATTTATACTATATATATATATTTATACTAAATACTGTATATATATTTAAGGATTGAATGCCAATGCTATTAGGTGAGTGTACAGTTGCTAACCACACTACAGCACTTGTTGCGTAGCCATCTATGTTTTACAGACAGTCTGCTGTTTTTTTAGATTAAAAGCTGAAAGTATGTCACACTGTATATTTATTTATAGCAAAAATCAGCTGCTGCTTTTACTGCAAATACTCTTTGTGGGCCACAAGATCTTTATGGCAGTAGTGCAGTATTGTATTGTGGTACAGTAGATATTTGTTGTGTTTACCATACCATACCAGCTTTATTTATAGAGCACTTTAAACACCCACAGAACCAAAGTTCTGTACACACAACAAAACAATCATACAGTCAGGTAATACAAATTATTAAAATGATTAAAAGTCCCATAATAAAGTTGATCAATCATACAATTAGATAACACAAGTGATTAAAATGATTAAAAGTCAACATCTCAGATGGTGTCAAAGGCCAAGGAGAAGAGATGGGGTTTTAAAAGAGATTTAAAAACAGACAGGGAAGAGTCTGATGTTCAAGGGAAGGATGTTCCACAGTTCAGGAGCTGCCACAGCAAAAGCACGGTCTCCTCTGAGCTTGCGTTTTAGGGACACTCAGGAGCAGCTGATCACATGACCTGAGGGATCGAGGGTGTATATGGCTGCAGCAACTCGGACAGATAGGGCAGGGCAAGACCATTTTGCACTTTAAAAGCAAATAAAATAACTTTTAAATGAATCCTGGATTGTACGGGCAGCCAGTGCAGGGAGGCTAAAACAGGAGTAATGTGGTCAAACTTTCGTGTGCCAGTTAAAAGTCGTGCAGCAGCGTTCTGTACCCTCTGAAGCTGAGAGATACATGAATCACTGATTCCTATATAGAATGTGTTTCAGTAGTCCAGCCGAGTGGTCACAAAGGCGTGAACTACTGTTTCAAAATGCTGCTGAGAAAGAATCGGCTTCACCTTAGCCAGCTGCCTCAGATGGAAAAAACTAGTTTTAACAACTGCTCTGATGTGCTGGTGAAGATTCTCAGTCGTCCAGGACATGATGAAATCAAAAAAGGCGTTCAATACAGGATCAACTGGACTTTATTTGTTGCAGAAACTTGTGACTTGTAAGCCTGTATAAAACTTCTCGTTCTCACAGCTTCCATTCAGAATTGAAAAAGACTTCTGGACAGAAGTCGAAACATTTTCTGCAACAAATAAAGTCCAGTTGATCCTGTATTGAACGCCTTTTTTGATGCTCTGATGTGGTTTTCTAATTTTAGTCCAGCATCGACTTTGACCCCCAGGTTTGTAACAATAGGTCTGATATATTGGGCCAAGGAACCAACATTGACATTGGGAGTCTCAGTGGAGCTTCCAAAGACCATTACCTCAGTATTTCCCTCATTAAACTTTAAAAAGTTCACAGCCATCCAGGCTTTGATGTCCTCCAGACATGAAAACAGAGGGGCCAGAGAGTTGGAGTCCTTTTTCTGAAGCGGGACATAAATCTGCGTATCATCCGCATAACAATGAAAGGAGATCCCATATTTTCTATGAATAGAGCCAAGAAGGAGCAGGTACAGCATGAAGAGGAGGGGGCCTAGAGCCCTGAGGAACCCCACACAAGAGAGGAGAGAGGAGGATGCGTGGTCACTAAGGCGAACACAGAAAGTACACTCCGCTAAGTAGGACCTAAACCAGTTCAGTGCTGCACCGCTGACACCCCCCCATTGCTTCAAACGACAAAGTAAGATGTCATGGTCCACAGTGTCAAAAGCAGATGATAAATCTAAAAGCAGGAGGACAACACAGTCACCAGTCCGTTGCTAAAAATATGTACGGTAGTTAAAAACCTTTAAAAGAGCAGATTCTGTGTAGAGCTTTAAAACCAGACTGTAAAACCTCGAGAACGTTCTGTTCTTCCAAATACGCTGATACAGTAGTTGGTTGTACACAACCTTCTCGAGGATTTCTGAAAGAAATATCAGTTTGGAGATCGGCCTGTAGTTAGCGAGAACAGAGGGGTCAAGAGTGGGTTTCTTAATGAGAGGCTGGACAGCTGCATGTTTAAAATGTCTTGTTCATAATACAGTATATACACATTTTACTAGGATTTCCTTCTAAGCCATCAGTAGCATTAATCAAAACAACATCTTCCTTTTTAATCACTTGCAGGCATGGATGTTAAAAGGCGCAATGGTGGCCCTCACCTGGGTGGTGCTTCTCAGGCCAAGCGAGGTAAAACAGCAGGCGAATGGGAGGACAGTCCATCACAATTTGAAGAGGAGTTATCGATGTTTGATGACTTGGAGATGGATGCAGAGGAGATGGAGGGGCAGGCCGGACATGATGTCATTCCTGTGGGTGAGCATTTCTTACACAACCTCCATTTTCACCACATCGTATGTTAACGCGATTGTGTGAACTTCCACTAATGTAAAGTAAGTAAAACTGACATAATATAGAGTAATAAAGCAGTTTGTTTGCATTTTCCATTGTTTAGTAGTAAATTATGTTTTTGTATTTGTGGTTGTAACTGATGATCATAAATGACAAAAGTTAAGTTATGATGAATGCTTGGTAAAGTATTACTTGATCTTTGTGTTACACTTCTCAAATTCTGATAATGCAATAGATTTATGCTCTTTGGTCGTAACCCTGCCTTGCCTACTTGTCCCATCAGGTGACCTTTTCTCAGCAGACCTTAACCCTCGTTGGCGTCGACCTCACGCCCCCACACTGAACCCATCATCAGAAACTTTGATCTTCCAGCAGATTGATCTGGACTATTATTTGGGTAATTACAGACAAATAATTAACGCAGATTTGTGTTTGCCTAGCCAGTTCCATACATTATAATATGTAGAATTGTGTAGGTTGCAAAGCATGCCTTTCCTATCTGATGAGGTACTTAACATGAGAGAAACAGATGTGTCATTTTTTCCCCTATGATGCAGGAGCATCAGTGGCTGGCATGCCTGGACAATCACAAGGAAAAGTACCAATCATCAGGATGTTTGGTGTAACAGACAGTGGCAACAGTGTGTGTTGTCATGTTCATGGCTTTGCACCTTATTTTTATGTTCCTGCACCAAATGGTGAGCACTCGACATTCCTCGAACACTTGTATTTATTTGATGTACCGTATTTTCACACCGCAAATATTCCTCATTTCATTATAAGTTGATCTTGCTTCCAGTAAATTCAATTTATGTTGCCAAGCTGTTCAATATGTGTACAATTCATGCTTTTGGGAGAAGAAAACTACAAAAATATTTCCCTTTTCCTGTTTATTTTCAAAGGATTTACATCCGAGTACCTGGGTGAATTTAAAAGAGAGTTAAACTCGGCTGTTCTGAAGGACATGCGTTCAAATAAGGACAACATCTCTGTCACTGTACTGGCTGTAGACATCACCCGCAAAGAGAGTAAGTACAAAGAATGAACACATACTTTTTTTAGTTAAGAATAATTTAGTTTCCAAACAGTCTTACTGTTTTTGATCTGATTGTTGAGAAGATTAAAACCATGTGACCTTAAATTAGGATTCATACCTACAGATAGAATCTATGCTGTTACATACTGCATCATGTAATTCAGTAATAAAATGGCGTCCTTCCTTTTGTCCCAAAGGTATGTACGGTTACCATGGGCAACAGACTCTGGATTTCTTGAGGATAACCATGGCGATGCCTCGTCTCATCGCGCCTGCAAAGCGACTGCTTGAACAAGGCTTTAAGTTCGGTCCATTCTCCGTCCAAAGTTACTCATCCTACGAGGCCAACATAGATTTTGAAATCAGGTGTGTGCCTTGGCTAAAATAAAATAAAAATGGTAAAAAGTTTTTATAATTACACTCACTTCATGTATTAAAATGACCATGTTCTCGTGAATAAGTCAGAGTTGTTTAATCATAAGCTGTAGAATTCCATACATTGCACTGGTTTTTGCACAAAAGAAATTGAGAATAAACAGTTAAAATGCAGTTTTCAAGTTTACTATTTGAGTAGATGTAATACAGTCGAGTGCATATAATCTGACTAAAACATTTAAACAGATTTATAGTCACAATATTTGACTTCTGCTATTTCTAATCTTGATAATAATGTGAGTATAACTTTCATGCAATTTCAATATGCTGCTTTGTTTAAATAATTTATTTCGTATTAGACAAGTTCGAGTTAAGTTAATTTCAGTTTAAAAGCTTGTCTGTGCTGTGTGTTCCCAGGTTTATGGTGGACAGCAATGTAGTGGGATGCTGTTGGATTGAACTTCCTAAAGGAAAGTACAAAGTGCGTGAGGAGAAGAGCACAGGGGCCACAGATTCTCAGACCCCAGGAAAGGTAGAGTCAGCTACAGGGCCTCATTGGTCTGCAGATTTCTCCTCTTTGATACGTGCATGAGCAATGTTTATGAAAAACACCTTCTCTATTTGTGCTGCAGCTTTCTTTGTCTCAGTATGAAGTGGATGTTGGATGGACAGACCTGATCAGCCACCCTGCAGAGGGCGACTGGCAGAGGATCGCACCACTTCGAGTCCTCAGCTTCGACATAGAGTGTGCAGGAAGAAAGGGTACATTTTTTAATTGCCTTGTTTCTGCAAACAAACCAATTACGTAAACACCACCAACGTTTTGTCAAACATATTCAGATGCTGGTGTTGATTCTTTTCCGTTCAGGAATCTTTCCAGAACCAGATAAAGACCCTGTGATTCAGATAGCATCGATGGTCCAGTGCCAGGGCGACACTGAACCCTTCATTCGCACAGTGTTCACCCTCCAGTCCTGCACCAGCATCATTGGCTCTCAGATATTATGCTTTACTCAGGAGAAACAGCTACTTCAGGTAAACAGTATCACAAACAGAGAAAAGACATATAACGAATACCGGTAGTTTGATGTATTTATTGTCCTTGATATCTCATGTTTTTTTTTTTTTTTGGGTGAGCAGAGCTGGGCAGAGTTTTTGAGGACGGTTGACCCAGACATTATCACTGGATACAACATCCAGAACTTTGATTTTCCCTACTTGCTCAACAGGGCAGCTGCTTTAAAGGTTTGACAGAGCCACATTTCAATACTTTTTTGTTACAATACAGTACCAGCTTCTAAAATATGAAATAAAATGCTGAACAATTAATTGCATTTGCAATAATATCGCAATATGATAAAATTAGATTTTCTAATTGAGAATGCTGCAATTTGACTGGTCACGTGACACAAATCTTTATCAACACTTAAAAAAACACCACAAAGACATTTACGATGGTTGCATGGCTAGAATGACAACAACCAGTGCTTCAACTTCAAGTAAGCAAAGTATCAGCCGACAGGGATCACTGACCGAACTGTTTGAACTTCAAACAGTAATTTTTTTTATATTTATTTATTAACTGTCATGTGAAGTTCAGACAGTAGTTAGGAAGTTCACTTAACATGTTTACTATTATGTTTATGAAACAAGAAAAAATAGAAATGGTGAAAAGAAAAGGCATAGATTTGTTTGCTTTATTGTAATCTCTGCTTTAAATAAATCTGACATTGTTTATTATAAAACAGATTGATTTATTGCTTCTGTTTGTTGAAAAATACTTGAGAAGATATTAAAAAAAAATCGAGTTTTAAATTGCAATTGCAATTTATAGAAAAAAAATTGCAATTAGATTATTTTCCAAAATCGTTCAGCCCTATAAAATACCAAAATTTGTAATTTAAGCTTGGGCAGATACATTTGTTTTCCCCCTCTACGTATTGCTGAGTATTTGCTAATTTTCAGGTGAACTACTTTCCATACTTGGGTCGAATGAGGGGCATCAGGTCAGTTCTGCGAGAATCCAGTTTCCAGAGTAAACAAATGGGTCGCAGGGAGAACAAAACCATCAACATGGAGGGCAGAGTTCAGTTTGATCTGCTGCAGGTCAGCTCTGACTGCAATTAACTTCATAATACTCACAAAAGAACTACTGGTACAAGCACAGCCTGACTTGTGTTTCTGTTTGTCCGCTAGGTCCTTCTAAGGGATTACAAATTGCGTTCCTACACACTGAATGCTGTAAGTTTCCATTTTCTGCAAGAGCAGAAGGAGGATGTGCAACATTCCATCATTACTGACCTGCAGGTAAAACTTGTTGGACCTAGTTTAGTCCTGATTAGTTCAAGGGTCTTTCAGATTTGATTGCTGTAAAAAAAAAAACGGATGCGTTGGTCTCTTCAAAATAGTATGAATAAAATAATATGAGTTTTATTTGCACAGTTATTGTTTTTTTTTTTCTCATCCATCCCACTGCTTGTTTTCCTTCTCCAGAATGGAAACGAACAAACGCGGCGGCGATTGGCCGTCTACTGCCTGAAAGATGCCTACCTGCCGCTGCGGCTGCTGCAGAAACTAATGTGTGTGATCAACTACATGGAGATGGCCAGAGTGACCGGAGTTCCTCTCACCTACTTGCTCTCAAGAGGACAGCAGATCAAAGTTGTCTCTCAGCTGCTGCGACAGGTATGACAGAAAACAGACGTTTACATTTTTTAAAATCCGTTAGCAGCTGCTTTTTATTCGTTTTACTAGAGATTGACTGATATGGACATTTTGGTTATTGCCAATATTGATATTGGGAGGGGAAGGTGGAATGCCGATAACGTATATTATGGCTGAACATTTTTGAGATTTGTTTACCCACAAGAATCTTAAGTAAAGAGCGAGTGGCGCAGGGCTCGTTTATTTAGCAACCATGAAGCTAAGCAAATCAGATTCACGCTACATCCCACAGTAGGTTTACAAGTGGTGCACTGGTCATAAAAACAGTCTTCCTAATGTGCGTTCACATTTTATATGCTCCATAAAGTTATCAAGTGTGTTACAAAAATATAAATTAAACAAAGAAACACCCTTCCCTGTTCATTGTTTAACTGTCACGTATGGTGAACACCCAATTAGTATTGACTGCAGCTGTTTTTCTTTTTCTTTGTAGAGAAGTTAAGATTTCAGACACACAATTCATTTCATTGAGGATGACAAAGATAATTATAATAATATAATAATAATTTTATTTAAAAAGTGCCTTTCAGGACACTTTACAGCAAGAAACATATCAGAGAGATTGTGTAAAAGCAAACAACAAGCACAATGCAAAGGTCAACAGTAATAAAGAAATGTAAAATACATAAAGAATATCAAATACAAAATAATATAAAATATATGTAGCAAAGTTAAGGATAAGCGAGTCTAAAGAGATGTGTTTTCAGAGCAAAGATAATGTTACTAACACTGGATGTCCTCATTGGAAGCTCAATCCGACAGGACTCATAACTACCGGTACTGACAACGGGGCTAATGGCGTGAAGGCGGTGCAACTGAACACTAACATTAGCTTGCTAACGAGAGGCACGTAGCTAATGACAAGCGGGTTGGAGGATTGAAGATAATTTATTACTGATTTTTTAAATTTTATTTACAAATCCGTTCAAATAAACTTACCATGCACTGTTCAGCAAAATACACTTCACACTATTGCTCCCTGCTTCATCTGTGCTGAATGTCAAAAGTGAAACTTAAGTGAATGGCCATGACTTGAACGTAGTCTTCATGCGCCCTCTGCTGGATACATTGTACAACTACAGCTGGTTCCAGCATTTTAGGAGTGACAATTAAAATTGTTTACTGTATATCGTTGCATAATCAAAGTCAAGTCAATCAACTTTATTGTCAGAACTGCAATATGTACAGGACATACACAGGATTGAAATTGCGTTTCTCTCAGTCCCTCGGTGCAACAGTAATTGCATAATAATGGGACAGTTATCACGATACCGATATGTTCCCAAACATCTGTATCGGCCTAAAATACCAACCCTGCCGATACATCTGTCAGGCTCTAAATTGTACAAGTTTAAGTTGGAAAAGGGTTTCTGTGCAAAAAAGGTTGGATACTTTTCATTTGTCTGAGATGATGCAGAGATCTTGTTCACCTCAGCAGTCTGCAGGATTTTCAGGTTGGCTTCATGGTAATGGTTTTAAAACAGTCAGTAAATGGAAATGAAGCCACGCTGCTGTGCAGAGCTTTTCCTCACAAATCAACAAGTGGAGTTCTTCAGCTCTGTGATGAGCCATGGTGGCTTTCACAATCAGTTGCTATACACAGACAACCTGAGGAATTAATCAAAAATACAGGTTTTAATTATAACACTTTGTGAGTTATCTGTTGTCTTTGTTCTCAGTGTGACAAAGCTGCCTGTAGTTCTTATTATCATCCTGGAGCTGATTGCACAGATCTGGTATATTTCTCAATAGTTGATTTAAAACCAAAGTAATCCTAAATCAGTGAGTTTTTCTTGCACCTTAACTGGTGTAAAAAGATAAAGATAGTCATAAATGTATACAAACAAATATGATAGTTGATCATTTTTTACTTTCGTTTTCCGATAATGTCTTATTAGCCATGCTTGTATAGTTGGCATCACGAGTCTGAGACTACGCTTTAATAAAATAAACGGTAAACCAAAAAATAAGGAGCCATATCAAACTAAAGTACATCATGTAATAGAGAAGCACAACAAGACACTTTGCCAAACTAAATCTTTTTAGTTGTTTTGTGTGTGTGTGTGTGTTTGTACAGACGTGCAGTCCGTGCGTGTTCATGTTTGTGGATTGTATTTATTTGTTTTCCATTTGTTTTTAAAAATAAAGCACATTGAAATTAAATGTATTTAATAATCAACGTGAGTCCAAATAAAAAGATTAAAGCTGTAGAGGCGCAGCTTACATTTTAATGCACTTTAAAAAGCAGTGTGCTTTTTATTTTTAGGCGATGAAACAGGACCTGGTCATGCCTGTTGTAAAGACGGAGGGTGGAGAGGACTACACCGGTGCAACGGTTATTGAGCCAGAGAAAGGGTACGTGTGTCGTGCAGGTTGTACAGGTGCGTAACCACACTGCTCCTCCTGTGGTTACTTTCTCCTCAGTGTTTCCTTCTTCTCGTCTGTGTAGATATTACAGTGTTCCAATCACCACGCTTGACTTCTCCTCACTGTATCCGTCCATCATGATGGCCCACAACCTGTGCTACACCACCCTGCTGCAGAGAGGCTCTGCGGAGAAACTGGGGTAAGCAGCACACGTGTGTGTGATCATCGTCTTGAAACAACAAACTGCTCGCAAGTCACACCAGAGATCCAGCAAAGTGGTCACAAATATTAAATATGATCAGCTGTTCAAATGTTGTAAGAAAAATGTATTTTTGGTTTTCAGCGCTGTATGAGTTGTTGCGAGCCTAATTATTACTTTTGTATATGATTGTGCGCCTGCAGACTGACGTCAGACGACTTTATCAAGACTCCGACCGCTGATCAGTTTGTGAAGAGTTCAGTGAGAAAAGGACTCCTTCCAGAGATTCTGGAGAACCTGCTGACTGCCCGAAAAAGGTTTTGAACTATCTGGAAAAATACAAATCGTCAACAATTTCAACGTGTTTGACTGTAAAGTAAAACGTCATTTATTTAATGGTATCTTTTGTCAACATCTCAGTTGTCTCAGTGAGTGCTCTTAAAATAGTTGCCAAAATAAAAGTTTCTGATCCTGTGGCTTGCAGATAAACATATTCCTGGTGGTTATGTAGCTCAGCCGGATCTTCCAGATGTTTTTTGTTTTCTTTCTCAGGCTGTTCTCTGTGTCCACAGGGCCAAAGCAGAGCTGAAGAAAGAAACGGACCCTTTCAAGAAGCAAGTGCTGGACGGCCGACAGCTGGCTCTTAAAATCAGTGCAAATTCTGTCTACGGCTTCACCGGGGCCCAGGTGGGCAAGCTGCCCTGCTTGGAGATCTCACAGGTGAGCACTTCTTATTGGATTAGTGCTCGGAGAGGGAACGGTTCTTCAGTTTGGGGCTGCAGCATCTGTTTTCACTCAGGGGCGGAGTGGGGGGTGGGGGGTGGGATTGACCTTGCTTTTTGCACTGCTCCCTTTGTTGTGCACAGACGTGAAGCCCGAGCAGTAAACCACAGACACAGAAGTGTTTTGTGTGATAACCACAGAACAGGTGGAGAAAGAAATGTGAACAAATGACACCAAGAGCCTGCTGTACATTAATATAAAACTGCAGCAGCATTGTTTGTTTTTAATCATTTAGAAATGTTCTACGTTTTGTACATTACATACCTGCAAAACTTGTCACTTTTAGGCAAAATTCACAATTTTAATTCTAAAATATTCATTTACGTTACAGCTACATAGTGTGGGGCAGTTTGGTGTGTGTGTGTGTGTGTGTGTGTGTGTGGGGGGGGGGTTAGAAGTGGAGCGCTACGTTTGTAGCATCTTAAGTTAGCGTGACTGTGTTGCGCGCAGTTAGCTTAGCGCTATGTCAATGTTTGAACAATGTAGCTGACAGCCACATACACAGAGATTTGAAATAGAGAATACAGTACTTTGAAGCAGAAAGAACCCAAGTAACAAGTTTTCTGGAAAGTAAAACTGGTAAAATCAGTGATGGAGAAGGAATAGTGGGAAGGAAAACAACGTGAGAAGGAGATGGATGCTATTCCAAGAGAACTGTGAAGGAAAGGGGGAATGTAATTGCTCCCCGGGTGCTTACATCGCTGCCCACTGCTCCACCTGCGTGTATCCCAGGAGCGACGGGTGAAATGCAGAGAACCAATTTCGTCTTTATATGGGAACATACAATGATGACAACACAAAGCACTTTAGTTCTCGTTTATTTATTTAATGTAGTTTCAGAAAGAATGGCTTTTGTAAAAAATTTAAAAAAAAAAAAGCGTTTGAAATAACATCTCAGTTGCTCTGAAATGGAAAGTTCTCAAACCAGAAAATCATTACTTGTGATATAATTAAAACTTTTAGCACATTTCAAAATGTCAAGTGACAGATTTGATCATAAATCTTGAGTGATGTTTGTATTTGTCTCATTTAGAGTGTCACCGGGTTCGGGAGACAGATGATCGAGCGAACCAAACAGCTGGTTGAGTCCAAGTACACAATTTCCAATGGCTATCAAGCTGATGCTAAGGTGAGTAATACGGTTTCCTCCTCTTTTGGGAATTATTTTTCTCAAAATTTTGTACATGTGCTCCAGACTCTGAATTATTATTATTTTTTCCCTGTTAAGGTCATTTATGGAGACACAGACTCCGTCATGGTCAAGCTTGGAGTTCCAACTGTGAGGGAGGCTATGGCTACTGGGAAGGAAGCAGCTGAGTGGGTGTCATCTCATTTTACACCCCCCATCAAGCTGGAGTTTGAGAAGGTATCATTTCACTCCCGAGTCCTTCCATTTCAACTGTTGTGTCTCTGATTTTCTGCACAAGAACCAGACAACACAAACATGTTTTTGCACTTCTTAGTAAAAGATCGCTTCTGGTCGATGCAGTAAACTGCTTTGCTCCAGAGTAGTTTGATCCTTTTTGTGTATTTACAATCATCTGTTTCATTTTGTTCGAAAATGTTCCACAAGTTATTATACAAGTTGCTGTATAAATAATAAAGTAATGTTGTTTTTTTCAGTGTTTGCCAACACATAACAGAACATTCCTCAGACGTGTTGGAGGATTTGGCATCCAATACAAACTGAAGCTGCTCAGTTGAGAATAGTTTGACTTTCTGATCTTCACAGGTGTATTACCCGTACCTGCTGATTAATAAGAAGCGCTACGCAGGGCTGTATTTCTCCTCAAGTGCAGACACACACGACAAGATGGACTGTAAAGGCATCGAGACGGTCCGCAGAGACAACTGCCCTCTGGTGGCCAACCTTATCAACACTTGTCTGCAGAAAATCCTCATCGACAGGTTGAGAAGTCCACGTTTGCACCAAAATATTGACGTAAATTACAAAATGTTCACACTGAAGGTCAAAAATGAACATTTTAACTCTTGTTATGTTACTTGGGTCACTTCAGGGATCCTCAGGGTGCAGTGGATCACGCCAAAGAAGTGATCTCAGACCTGCTCTGCAACCGCATCGACATCAGCCAGCTCGTGATCACAAAGGAGCTGACACGCACAGCCCAGGAGTACGCTGGCAAGCAGGCGCACGTGGAGCTGGCTGAAAGGTCTCGTTAATCACCAACTAGTTGTCAAATCTCAGGACGGAAGTCCGTGTGTGAAATTAACTTTTAATCGTTTTGAAAGGATGAGAAAAAGAGACGCGGGAAGCGCCCCGAACCTGGGAGACAGAGTCCCGTACGTCATCACCAAGGCTGCAAAGGGAGCAGCTGCTTACATGAAGTCAGAGGTGTGGGCCTTCTGCTGCCTGACACGTCAGTGTCTTCTGTTTTATTTCTCACGTTAATCCACATTCCTCCACTTTTCAGGATCCCATCTACGTGCTGGAGAACAACATTCCCATCGACACCCAGTACTACCTGGAGCAGCAGCTGTCCAAACCCCTGCTGAGAATATTTGAGCCCATCCTGGGGGAGAGCAAGGCGGAGAGCGTCCTGCTGAGTGCGTTCCCCCTCGCAGATCCAGACTAACCTCATGTGAAATGAACTGCGTGTCAGCAGAACCACATGGGCTGCAGTTGTTCTTTAGACATTAGAGACCTGATTACTTATTTTTAATTTTGTGTCGTCTTGCAGAGGGCGACCACACACGCTGTAAAACCGTGCTGACCTCAAAGATCGGAGGCCTCATGGCGTTTGCCCAGAAGAGAAGCACCTGCATCGGCTGCAAGGCTGTACTCAAGACTGATGGTGTGTTCGCTTTGCTTTTCCACCCAGTATCGGTTTAGTCAGCCATGAAAGACGGGCAGTTACTGTAGGTGGTTGTGTGTGCACTTTTGTAACCCGGGCCCGCCGCCCGGCCCGACGTTCAGGCCATGTCGGGCCAAAATAATGTGCTGGATGGGTGGGCCGGATCAGTGTCGGGCTTTTGATTGTGTCAGCAAACGTGCACGGCTTACGATCCAATTTGGATCACTAGCCGCGTGCCGACCGGCCGGTTGACAGAGGTAAAAAAATAAAAATAAAACCCGTCCAGATGGATCATGGATCACTGACAGCGACCCACCTGAAGCTTACCTGGGGACTCAGCCGCTGCGTCAGAGGACGCGTGCTACGGACCCAATTTGGATCATCAGCCGTGCGCGTCCTCCCACCATTAAGAACTAATACTGTAACTATATTATAATAACTAATAATCCACTGACTGTTGTTAATAAAAATAGATCTTATATCTTCCTTTCTTTAAAATATGTTTTTAAATCATATCAATCTGATTTGCTTACAAAAGCAGTAAAAGTTTCATAAAAATTTTTTTTTTTTTGGGTTCGGGTCTGTAATCACAGTTACCGTATTTTCCACCGTACATGTCGCACCGCCGTATAAATCGCATCTATCCATATATGTCTAATAAAGTGGAAAAAACCCATAAATATGTTGTTTTGCCATATAAGTTGCGTCTAAGTTGCGTCTATTATGTGTCACTGCTGACACGTTGCGTTTATGTGTCACTGCAGACAACGCGGAAATGTGGGCCAGTGTTGTGCCAAAAATCGATTGGCTGCCAAATTGCGGCCACGGGAGCATGCACGGGAGGACTTTTACAAGAATTTAACAAGATTAACACTTAAAAACGATTATTTGTTTGCTCAAAATTATTGTAAAGGTGTGTCTCAGTTCAACTTTTCCTTAATAAATGAACTTTGACGGTCAAATCGGCTGCATTTCAAAAGCCGATTAGCGGAAGCAAGAGCACTGTGCATTTCTTTGAAATTTAACAAGATAACCACTTAAAAACAATTATTTACTTGCTCAACATTATAGTAAAGGTGTGTCTCAGTTGAACTTTTACTTAATAAATACACCTCAATGGTCAAATTAGCTGCATTTCCGGGGTGTTGCAGCAAAATGAAACTGATTTGACGGTTGCTTCAGGCATGGTCCCGGTGCTGGACGACTGTGGTAGGCTGTGGCAAGCCAATTGTGTCATTAATAGCCACTTTTACCTATTACATGACACTTGGCATGCCATACTACTCGAGTGCCATCTAGCAGCTGAAAATGGTAGTGTTCAATATTTTCAGTCAGAATGAATGAAAACGATCATATCTCAGCCAAACATTGGTTTGTATGGGGAAAAAACTTAAGAAAGTCATTTCGGTGTGTAAGTCGCAGGGCATGTAAATTATGCAAAAAGCTGCAACTTATAGGCTGAAAAGTAAGGTAATTAGTCAGTTTCAGGTCGGGCTTGGAAAAAATTATACAGGCTCAGGCCGGGCTTTTTAGGCCTGAATGCAACTCTACTTCTGAACCACTAAATTTTAATGAAACTCTTAAATATTATTTGACAGATTATGCAGGATCTTTAAAATTTTAAGATGAAAAATTTTGCTGGCAACAATGACAAAAATAAAAAATACAGTATACTGTATACGGTATATATATATTTTTTTTTTTTTCGGTGGGGGGGGGTATTTCTATACAAGTTTTGTTGATAGTTGTCTGTCGAAGAGTGGTTTTCCATGCATTTAGTGTTTATTTGTCCTTTTAGCGGCTGTATGTGATTTCTGCAAGCAAAAGGAGTCAGAACTGTATCAAAAAGAGGTATGCAAGCATCCAGATGCTGTTTTACCCCCATCAGCTCTCATACACCTCATCAGATTTAAACTAGCACGTGCTCTGAATAGAAATTTGTCTAACGTGTCATCTGCAGATCTTTCACCTGAATGCGTTGGAGGAGCGATTCTCTCGTCTGTGGACTCAGTGTCAGCGCTGCCAGGGCTCCCTCCACGAGGATGTGCTCTGCACCAGGTACAGTCAAAATGCATGTGCACATTTTCTATCTTTAATCCGTGCAGGACGATGGTAACACTGTTCACTCTGCAGTCGTGACTGTCCCATCTTCTACATGAGGAAGAAGGTTCAGAAAGATCTGGATGACCAGAGCAAGCTGGTGTCTCGTTTTGGATGGTGAGATGAGCGCACTGAGGGCTAGACCCACCTTATGTCTGTACTGTATTTGTTTTGTCTTATGGAATTTGTAAAAACTGCATATAAGCACACCTTTTTACGTTTTCTAAGATTAGTAAGTTGTCATGTAGTGCCCTTTTTTTGTAAAATAAAGTTAAAAATCAACTCTTTTTGCCTTCCTGATATGAGCTAGAGCTGTCATTTCTAACCTGAAACCTGGCCCGGACTGACCCGGATTAGGGCCGGGCTGTTATAATGTGACTAATGTGCGGGCCGGACCGGTCTCGGGCTTTGATGCAGTTTTACAAATCATACAGCACAAATAAAACTAAGAATGCACAATGTTACATTGTGTTAATCCACTTGTAGAGGAGAAGGCAGTAAGTTTATATGTTGAGAGAATGAAGAAAGAAAGAAGAGTGCAGCAGTTCATCAGACTGTGGAAGAGATCCCTGGCGCATTGCTCAATAACTGCGCACGTGGGCTCAGGCCTCTAGTTTTACAAATCATACAGCTAAAAGAAAATTAAAGGCAAAATACAAACTGGATTCCAAAAAAGTTTGGACACTAAACAAATTGTGAATAAAAACTGAATGCAACGATGTGGAGATGGCAAATGTCAATATTTTATTCGTAATAGAACATAGATGACAGATCAAAAGTTTAATCTGAGTAAATGTAACATTTTAAAGGAAAAATATGTTGATTCAAAATTTCACAGTGTCAACAAATCCCAAAAAAGTTGGGACAAGTAGCAATAAGTGGCTGGAAAAAGGAAATTGAGCATATAACAAACAGCTGGAAGACCAATTAACACTAATTAGGTCAATTGACAACATGATTGGGTATAAAAAGAGCTTCTCAGAGTGTCAGTGTCTCTCAGAAGCCAAGATGGTAAGAGGATCACCAATTCCACCATTGTTGCACAGAAAGATAGTGCAGCAATACCAGAATGGTGTTACCCAGCGTAAAATAGCAAAGACTTTTAAGTTATCATCATCAACCGTGCATAACATCATCAAAAGATTCAGAGAATCTGGAACAATCGCTGTGCGTAAGGGTCAAGGCCGTAAAACTCTACTGGATGCTCGTGATCTCCGGGCCCTTAAACGTCACTGCACCTCAAACAGGAATGCCACTGTCAAGGAAATAACAGAATGGGCTCAGGAATACTTCCAGAAAGCATTGTCAGTGAACACAATCCACCGTGCCATCCGCCGTTGCCAGCTGAAACTCTACAGTGCAAAGAGGAAGCCATTTCTAAGCAAGCTCCACAAGCTCAGACGTTTGCACTGGGCCAGGGGTCATTTAAAATGGAGTGTGGCAAAATGGAAGACTGTTCTGTGTCAGATGAGTCACGATTTGAAGTTCTTTATGGAACACTGGGACGCCATGTCATCCGGACCAGAGAGGACAAGGATAGCCCAAGTTGTTATCAACGCTCCGTTCAGAAGCCTGCATCACTGATGGTATGGGGTTGCATGAGCGCTTGTGGCATGGGCAGCTTGCATGTCTGGAAAGGCACCATTAATGCAGAGAACTATGTTCAGGTTCTAGAACAACATATGCTCCCATCTAGACGTCATCTCTTTCAGGGAAGACCCTGCATTTTTCAACAAGATAATGCCAGACCACATTCTGCAGCAATCACAACATCATGGCTACGTAGGAGAAGGATCCGGTACTGAAATGTCCAGCCTGCAGTCCAGATGTTTCACCTATAGAGAACATTTGGTGCATCATAAAGAGGAAGGTGCGACAAAGAAGGCCCAAGACGATTGAACAGTTAGAGGCCTGTATTAGACATGAATGGGAGAGCATTCCTATTTCTAAACTTGAGAAACTGGTCTCCTCTGTCCCCAGACGTCTGTTGAGTGTTGTAAGAAGAAGGGGGGATGCCACACAGTGGTAAAAATGGACTTGTCCCAACTTTTTTGGGATTTGTTGACGCCATGAAATTTTGAAACAACATATTTTTCCCTTAAAATGATACATTCTCTCAGTTTAAACTTTTGATCTGTGATTTGTGTTCTATTCTGAATAAAATATTAGATGTTGGCACCTCCACATCATTGCATTCAGTTTTTATTCACAATTTGTTTACTGTCCCAACTTTTTTGGAATCTGGCTTGTATAAAATTATGTTACTCTACTTGTTGAGGAGGAGGCAGGTCGGTCTGACCAGCTGGTTTTAAAAAGTCGTGTTGGGCTCAGATGGACACCGTCAACACGCAGCCGCTGACTCACAGGTTGAAAAAGACTTGTGATCTGTCCAGGGTGTACACACCATCTTTCGCACAGTGACCCCCGCTACCCGAAAAGGAAGAAGCGGGTAAAGATAATGGATGGATAAGAAAGTTTGTGCTCAATAATCCAGGTACCAAATGATGCCCTCCGGATGGAGGGTGAAACGTTTCTATAAAAAAAAAAATTGTCCAGATGACCCGACTGAGAATTTATTGGATAATTGATGGTTGAATCAGCTGGTCACTGGCTGTGCTCTCCGCACCTGCGGTCATCTGCGGTGAAGGATAGCAGAATCTACAAAAGCCGAAGCGAGCAGCGCGTCCATTTAAAAAAAAGCCTTGTTCTATATTTTTCCAAAACAATTTAACTATAAAAATATTTTTGTTCAAAGCCGATCTTGAGGTGATTTCTTTTTAGGCCATGTGTTTTGTATGTCCATTTGGTGACTTGTTAATAAAAACAAATCTTATATCTTCCGTTCATTACGTTTTTAAAACTATCATGTCAAACTGATTTGCTTACAGTAAAATATTAATTTTTAAAAAGTCAGTTTTTTTTCGGGTTCAGCCCTCTAATTTACAGTAAGCCGTTGGGTCCAGGTAGGGCTCGGGGAGGAAAAAAACCTATGAGCTCAGTCTGGGCCGGATTTATTAGGCCTGAATGCAACTGTACAAGTGTTAATTACTAATCATTCATTTTATTATCTTTGATCGGATCACCAACACTTCAACTTTTTTATGGGATTGCAAGTTGTTTCCTGGCAAGGATGCATAATCCCTCCAGAGTTCTGGGTCTTCTCAACGCGCCAAAAAGCCTCTATCTGTAGTTGCCCATGGTTGCTCATGGCTGCTGACACTGGTTCTCCCTCCATCCTTGTCCTCCTTGACCTCACTGCAGCTTTCGACACTGTGGACCATAGTATCCTCCTCCACCATCTTCATGTGGAGGTCGGTCTCTGTGACACTGTCCTGGACTGGTTCAAATCTTTCCTCTCTGATAGGCTGGAATGTGTTAGTCTTGGCAACGCCACGTCCCAGACAGTCTGTCTCCTGTGGTGTCCCTCAGGGGTCAGTTCTGGGGCCCCTGCTGTTTTCCCTTTACATGCTGCCTTTAGGTCAAATTATTAATCGGTTCAACATTTCTTTTCACTGTTATGCCGATGATACACAGCTTTACATCAGGACTGGAGCCTCCTCACCTTCCCCATTGTCATCTCCATCTTCACTCACTGCCCTCTCTGCCTGCCTGGAGGAAATAAGGGCATGGATGAATCAGAACTTTCTTCAAACTGCTCCAAGACTGAGGCCATACTGATTGGCACCCCTCACCAGGTACAAACATCACCTTTAACAACAATTTCCTTTTCTGGACAAGACATCCCCCTCTCCACCTCTGTTACAAATCTTGGAATAAAAATGGACTCATCTTACATTTGAAAATCACATTAAGCATCTGTTTAAAACCTGCTTCTTCCATCTTCGAAACATCTCCAGACTTCGCCCATCTCTAACTTTTTCTGATGCTGAGAAGCTCGTCCATGCTTTTGTCTCCTCCAGGCTCGACTACTGCAACTCCCTGTTTATTGGAATCCCTGGTAAATACCTTCAGAAGCTTCAATATATTCAAAACAGTGCAGCAAGGATTTTGTTGAGAGTTCGTAAATTTGAACATATTACGCCCATTCTCCATAACCTACATTGGCTTCCTGTCACCTACAGAATTCAGTACAAAACTGCTCTCATTACACATCAATGCTTATGCCGGGTACCTACCAAACGCGTCTGGAGCGTCCAGAACGCTCTTGCCGCCTTTTGGCCGCTTGTCACCAGAATCTGTTCAGACTGAAGACGCGTCTGATGACGCGCAATGGGAGGAGCGTCTGGCTCCTTTTCCGGTTGTTTCTTGTACACCGGGCAGACGAAATCAGCTGTACGTGAGCCTCGTTACTACTTGAGTGGGTTTTCTACGAGCCGAACTGCAGCTCCAAAAGTCTTTGTTGAGATTAAAACTTTTTTTATGTTTGGGGTGATCGTACGCTCGAGCGGACAGCGGCAACTGTAAAAATGCCAAGTTTCTTACCGGAGGCTGGTTTCTTCATGGAGGCTCGTTGGGGTAAGTTTAAAAAGTCCCCAAAAAGTCCCGTCGTCGTTGCGTCATCACATAGCAGAGCTCTCCCGATTGGTTGCTGCGACGCGTCGAAACTTCAAATATTTGAACTTTGGCTGCGCAGCGCGTCGGCTGCTTCGGACGAGTCGCGTGCGCGGAAAAGAACTGCCGCGCCACTTGAAAAACTCGAAACGCGCCGCTTCACAATTCGCCACGCCTCAGCATAGACTTTCAATGTAAACCGGCCGCTTCCGCTGCTCGAAACGCGTTTGGTGGGTACCCCGGCATTACACAGAACTTCACCTGATTATCTAAAGGACATTCTTGCTCCATATTCATCCACCCGGTCTCTACGATCACAGAACCGTAATCGACTTCACATTCCTCGAACCAAATTAAGGACCATGGGAGACCGGGCATTCTGTGTGGCTGCCCCCCGCCTATGGAACTCCCTCCCCGACTACCTGAGAGCTCCACAGTCACTGGTTGACTTTAAACGAGGCTTAAAGACCTTTCTTTTTAAGCAAGCCTACTCTGCCTCCACATGATTTTACCTTTGATCTTAGTTGATATTATTATTGATTTTACTTGTTTTATCACTTGTTTTTATTTGATCTTTGTTGCACTCTGAGATTTTTGTTAATGAAAAGTGCGTTATAAATTAAATTCATTATTATGAGGCCTAATCAGAAGCTTGAATGATCTCAGCTGCCTTCTTTTGACGTGGAGGAGCAGCAACTACTGTACACTGAGCTGCACCCTCATGATGGAGCTCTTCACCATCCGAGGTTGAGCCCCTAGAAGGAAACACATTTCAGCTGCTTGTCTGGGATCTGGTTTCAGTTGTGATCATACCTGAAGAGTGACACACAGAACGGTGACTTGAGAGATTTGCTTTTAACTCTGCTCCTCTTTAGCCGCTAGACTTGAGTAACGCCCGTGTTGCTGTAGACGAAGAGCCGGTTCGTTCATAACCAGGCAAAGACTGACCCCTGATCCAAAGGGAGCGTTCAACATTTCTGCAGAATTAATGAGTGGCAGTCAAGTGTGGCCTGAGGTGTGCCAATTTCTAATTGAGTTACTGTAAATAAATCAAATTGTAATTTTTACTGTGGGTTTGTTTAGCTGTACATTTAACCCACCAGCATCACTTGACAGAGGAAAAGTACAAACTTGCTGAGATGAAGAGGAACTTGTTTTTTCTCAATCCACGTCTCTTCCTCTTTTAGTCTTTGAGTCTTTAGTTTGTGACAAACTCCAATTTCTTTCTTGCACCATATGAAACAATTGAAAAGAATATCTAATATTAAAAAAAAAAAACACTTTCACAATAAAAGTTTACATGGACAAAAAGAGGTTGGTTCAGTTTGACTCGTCTTCAACATTCACCTCTGAGTAAAAAAGTAATGTTAAACATTTTATATCACGTTTAGCAGGATCAACCCCACCGGAGTTACCTCACGGAACACGAGGCACGATTTTATTAAGTGTGCGTACAGCATTTTTATTACAGATGTTCGTTTTTACACTGGAAAGCGGTTCAGTGATTCTACAAAAATAGAAAACTAACAATCCATTAAGTTTAGAATGACACAATCTAAAAAGTTGCCCAAACCATCCAGCATCACATCCGATGACTTGTTTTTAACAGGCAATACGACAAACTGGTGTCAAATTGTGTCGTAACAATGTGAATTAGTACTGCAACACCCAACACAGTGAAATCTGCATTACAAGCAGACTGTTGAACAAATCATGAAAATCTGGGACCAAAAAGAAGCAGTGGCAATGCGTTAAACGGAGTGGAGCTTTGCAGTTATTCAGTGCCTGAGTAAACTTTTAAAATAGCACAAAATAACCCTAAACTCATGAATACAGAAAGGACACGCGTGCATCTGGAGCAGGCTTTGTTAATAACCATCTTGCACTAAACCAGTTCACGGACCGTCTTGGTGAGAAAAACGTACCGCTGCTGTGTTTTAAGCTTCAAAAGTGACAATCTGTTCATCAGAAGACATTAAAGTTCAGAAATGTGTGGATCGACTTTCTACCTGAAGACTAAATGTCTTTACAGGAAATAGAAACGTTCACTTGTTCTACTGCCACTAGAAACGCTGAACTTGAGAGGAAAAAGGGTATTAGGTCCCAAAATAATCAGAATTTGGACTGAGCTCGTCTCCTGGTCTGACTGCAAAGTGCAATATTGAACGAATACATGTGAAGAACCACTGTCCATAAAAAAAGGGTTTGCCACGTCGGCCTCACGTCTCCAGAGTGATAAAACAAATGCTCTCAGGGATGCTGACAGTGTGTGCGCTATAGTATGATGCAACGTCTCTGATTGCTCTTCTTGTTCTTCTTGTTGCTGCGGTTGGTCTCTTTATATCTTCTAATTTCTCGCACTAGAGAGTAAAACGCCTCCTCCACACCCTGCAACAGAAAAGGCATCAAATGTAGACCAGGCAAGACGTGAAACCCTAAATGCAGACGTCAAAACGGTTTCTGCGTCACCTGTCTGGTTTTGGCAGAAGTCTCGACGAACGGCACCCCGTAGCTTCGCGCCAGCTCCTGCGCCTGCCTCGTCTCCACCGTGCGAGAGCTCAGGTCGCTCTTGTTGCCCACCAGCACCATGGGGACGCTGTCGCTGTCCTTCACCCTGTTGATCTGCTCTCTGTGGAGACGAGCAACAAGCCCTTAGTGACTGAGGATGACCTTCGTGAGCAGGTGGATGAAGGCCGACGTGGGGAATCACACGTAGCTCAGTTTGTATTTGAATTGAGCAACAGGTCAGAGACTGAAGCACCAAGGAACAGGTTCACTGGAGACAAAATAATAGTCAACATTCCTGTGAGGAAACCAGATGTATAGGTGAAGTCTAAATACGCTTAAAGGGATCGATCAGTTCTTTTAAAAAAAGTCTCGTTCTGATCAGATTGACAAGATAATGGCTAATCCGAGAGGGACAGACCAAATTAAATTACGACTACCGGTACTTCAATCTAAAAAATTCATAGTGGATGACAATTTCTGCTGTTTTTCCTAGAAAAATATGGTATTCTAACCAGAAGTGCTCAGAGCTCTGCAACACAAACCAAACGGCAACCTAAAGTAGGGATGCATGATATTATCGGCGTGGTATCAACCAAGTCTTGGCCTCCCTGCACTGGCTACCAGTTCATCTTTGAATCCAGTTCAAAATTCTCCTGTATGTCTACAAATCGCTGAACAGTCTCACCCACTCATCTCTCTGATTTGCTACAGCCGTATGTCCCACCACGTTCTCTGAGGTCCTCACCGTTCCAGGAACTCGTCTGAAGAGCAGAGGTGACAGGACCTTCTTTGTAGCAGGCCCAAGACTCTGGATCGAGTTACCTCTGCTCATCAGACAGGCCCCCCCTCTGTTTTCAAATCTCGTTTAAAGACCCACTACTATTCTGTGGCTTTCAACACCAGATGATCTGTGTTTGGTCGTTATATTATCTGCAACGATTTTTATGTCTATATTCTTTTTTTTTTTTTTACTTCATTTCGTATGATGCCTATGTGTTGCCTGTTGTTTGTTTGTACAGCATTTTGGTTGGCCTTGTCACCGTTTTAAGTGCTCTATAAATAAAATGGTATGGTAATATTAGTGTTAAAGTTAAATATCGGACATCGGCCATTCCATCAAAATAACTCACCGATATAAAATATGCCATTTTGGTATGACAACCCAGTGACAAGGATGTCCGTATCAACAATACAATGTGATGACGTCATGTGCACATACCTGATCTGATCATGGCGGAGAGAAATCAAAATGTTGGTGGTGTGGAAATTTTAGTTTTGTTGTTGAAGATGTCTGATTTTGAAGATTTATGGACTACATTGAGCCCCGCTACATCCTCCCCAGTCAGATATTTTTCCGACGTAGCCTTACCCGAGGTACAAGCCGCCATTTCTGACGTCATTGAGAAGCTAATGGCCGATAGCACGAGACATTTGGACGTCAAGTGTTAGCCCTGTTAGTAGGGATGCACCGATCCATTTGTTTCACTTCCGATCCAATACCTGCAGTTTAGTCTCTACAGATACTGATCCGATACAGAAAAACAGAGCTGAATTAACAAAAATGACTTAAATCATGTCATCTGGACCCGTTTCTGAAACAGGTCCAGATGACATGATTTAGTCATTTTTGTTGTCTACCTGGATGATTGAGCTTATAAACCCAGTGCTGAATTAACGGAAAACTTCTTTTTTTTTTAAATGCAGACATGAATGTACTGAATTACAAATTTATTGAAAACTCTGCACTGCAACAGTAAACTTAAACACACCAAGAGCTTCACAAGCTTGGTCAAACATGTAAAAACAACTACTTTAATTTGTTCAGTCAGTACGCTAGTGCGTGACGTCACTCAGTGCACAGAGCGTAGAATTAGAGTAAATAGATCTGCCCAGTCATGGATCAGTCACATTGTCACCGATACCCGACCCAGAAGTTTTTTCGATATTGGTATCGGATTAGTGCATCTCTACCAGTTAGCATGATTAGTCCTACGGCACCACGGATAGACAAAAACTTTGAACTGAAAAAGGCTGTCCTTCATGCACAGGAGTGAAGAGGATCCCACACTGCAGCTTGGAACCTGGAACAAGCCTCCACAAGTGAGACAGCATCGCAGGCGACTAATGCTAATAAATAACATTTAACACTTTTCATTTAATATAAGTTAAAGTGCTATGCATATTATATGGCTGTTACTGAATATATGTCACCAGCTCTTACAGCTGTTGCATAATTTTTGCAGCAAATAAGCCTAAATAAGAGGGCTATGTTCTGACAAAGGAAAGTATATAATATATCAGTATCGGTTATTGACCAAATACGTTTCAACATATTGGATATCGGCTGAAAATCCAACATTGTGCATCTCTAAAGGTTTAGAAGGTGACCTGCTGTTTAAGATGACATCAATCATTTTGGTCTTGGCCTTGTTTGGAAAGGCTGTTAGCTCATCGATCTACACTTTTATTTTTCCAAACAAGGTCAAGGGTTCTTTATTCACATCATATGTGGTACATGTGGTGGAACGAAATTGTGTACACGGGGTCCCAGTTCCATCCAACAAAGGAGGTCGTTCAGAGGAATCTAGTAGGAACTGGCATTTTAAAGGATCAGTATATGTAAGTTATTTTTTAAACATATTTCTTCACTCTGCCACTATTTTATGATAGATAGATGTTTGACAAGTAATCTCTGAAAAAACTATAGTCCTCTGGCGTCTCCCGGTGGTAATAAAAGCATTTATAAAAACCCACAGTGACCAGCCGTTAACCAGCCAATAAAAACAGAGTTTTTTGAACCAGCCAATAAAAACAGAGTTTTGTTCATGTGGGTGGGGTGTCAGCTTCACGCAGCTCATCCCCCGCCTGTCCCAGCCTGCAGCGCTGGGAGGAGGAGGAGCTAAGGAGGCGGAGTTGCAGGTCAGCCAGAGAGCAAGGGGGAGGGAGCAGAAGGCTTTCCCTGTTCAAAATTTTTCTAAGTGTTTTGGTCATACAGAAATCGCAGACAGCAGCTTTAAGCGAACGCACTGAATTTGACAGCAATTATTTGATTTTTCTTCGATCATCCAACTTGCACTAATTTCAGCTTTTCACAACACGTGCTTATTTCCTTCCTTTACTCAGGCAGGGATAATTAATAATGCACAAGTAGCAAACTTTAAAAGTAGTGAGTGCTGATCTCAGCTGGTTGCTTCATGATTTAGGACTGCTTTCTGTTTTTTTGGTTAAATACACAAGGTTTACTTGTCTCACGCTCTGCAGCTGAAAACCCTTTAACAAAACAGGCTTCATGCACAGAGCGGTGTGCTGCTAATCCTGCTAGCTGGGGACTGTTCTATTCATTTTAACCAGTCCAGTAAATCATAATGCAGGGGTGGGGGGGGGGTGCTCATATTTTAACATTAAAGTTGAACACACCAGCGGCTATTTATAACCATTTCAAAATAAACTACCATGACAAACCCAGAACCTGGCATGCTCAGAAGTTGTTTTTCTCTCCCTTTATTTTGGGAGGAGGGTAGGCGGTAGGTGTTATCATTGAAAAAAGCCCACCTGGAAACCACCATTAGGAAACACTGGTGTGTTACAATCAGATGCCAGAGCTTTAAATACACAAATCTTAAAAAGACAGTTGTGACAGTCGTACTAATTCCTAAAATTCTACCATTTTAACTGGACGTCAAATATTTGTTCACCGCTGCCCATCGTTGCTACTATGAACTCTTTATATAACCTTTCCACAGAACCCTCTTTTTAAAAGTCTTGTCAAGTTAAAACTGCCTGACAGAGGCTGTAACCACATCAGTGTTTGTGTTCGAGATAAATAAGAGCATTTCCTGCTAGTCAGGAAATAAAGTAGCTACACGGTTTATTAAAGCTTTATGTTGGGACCTCTGCTGGACGGTCGTAGAGGAAACATGATTCAAGCAGTAAAAGGTCAAAGATCCACCACACGTTCCATCTTGTACCTGTAAAGGTGCACATCCTCAAACGACTTGGTGTTGTTGATAGCAAACACACACAGGAAGCCCTCTCCTGTCCTCATATACTGGTCCCTCATGGCGCTGTACTCCTCCTGACCTGCAGTATCCAAGATGTCCAGCAGACACGTCTCTCCATCAATCACCACCTGCTTTCTGTACGAGTCCTGCCAACACAATAAATACCATCAGTCTGTGGCAGACACCTGAATATAACAGACTCAATCACCTGAGTCAGGTCTGATCTAGTACTTACCTCTTTATAATATTTACCGGTATTTTTAAATAAAGAATAACAGTTATCAGGTCCTTTATCAAGATGTGAACCATTTATAATCCAATACTTGGAAGATGCAGTGAATTAATTTTAAAAAAGTTTTTACAAAAAATGAGCATACATCTGTACTGTTCAGTCCTAACATTTATTTAGTTTACGCTCTTCTATAGCCGCTTGTTTTCTAACATTTCTCAAGAACACCATTGGTCGAGTCAAGTTATGAGCAGGTGAAACAAGCTGAGCAACGTGTAAATTATTTATTAGGATAAATAAAAAAGTGTCAAGTCTCGTCAAATACTGAACCTATAATGTTTGAAAAGTGCCTCACAACTCACTGTGTTTACAACCTAACTAAGAGCTATCCTCCTTTATGAAAGTAGTCTTATTGCGAAATGGTCCCCTTCTTTAAAAAATGGTCCCCTTCTTTAAAACTTACTGAAACCTGAAGATTTCTGAGCAACTACCAGTTCATGTTACTTGGCATTTTTTATTTTTAGAAACAGATTAATGACATGTTTTGTGGTAGTTTTGAAAAAAGGTGAGCACCATTAACAATGTTTAAAATGAGAGTGGTGCGGGTGTGGCACACAAAAGCTGCTAGTTGCGCAAGACCTTGGCTTAAAACGTCAACCTTATCTGCTGGCGTCAACTCTTATGTATTTAAATGAATCTGAGAAAGTAATTGCATGTACAGTACATCTGATTCACTTTTGGAGTATCTACCAGTAGATCAAGATGGACGCCACAGCTAATTGACGATCTACCGTAGTCATTTTTTAAAAGTTATTGTGCTAAAAGCTGACGTGGAAATAGCCGAGAGTCATTCACAGCTGTATTCTGGGCGATTGCACATAACATTTAAAGCAACTACAATATTTGTCAACATAAGAGTTTAAAAGTCTGGTGTGAAAGGTGGGTATATGGATTCCTTTAAGAAATGCTAAATCTTCTATATAATTTTTGTTTATACATATATAGACAATTTATAGGAGAAATGGTTGACCCTAATGGAAAACTCTAAAAAAAAAAAAAAAAGCCAAGTCTGGTCCTCTGGACTTTTTTTAGATTTTTCTACCTGGATTATTGAGCATGCATAAGGCTAATGGAAAACTCCTAATGAACAGAATGAAGCAGGGAAAATTTATGTAGAAACAATGAGATACATGCTAATTTAATTAAAAACACAAAGGTGGAATATAATAAACATGCTAAATTAAAGAGTCTAACTTGATAAGTTTTGTTTACGTTTCATCTGGGTGGTTTTATTGCATTTATGCTTCAGCCATCTTAACCAGAATAACACCCAGTAAGTTTCCAGTATCATGACATATTCATTCAACCTGTATTTAGGCAGGTTAATCTCATTGAGCCTCGAGGACTCGTTTACAAGAGAGACCTGGCTACAAACTATGATGACAACAGCAACAGTAGATTTTCCTTGAACAATCAACAATAGACAAGAGATAAATACAGATAAAATAAAGTTAAAACAAAAGATATCAAAGTAGCAAAACAGACAACAGATATTTCCCAGCAGAGTCTTTTAAAACCCCACTCAGACCAGTAAAGTGTGGATGAGGGTGAAGCCCCACATGGCTGAGCAGATGGAGCACCAGGCGGTGTGTGCTGCGTGTTAGCCGGGGTTCTCACCTCGATGGTGGGGTCGTACTCGTCCACGAAGTGGTTCTGGATGAGCTGGATGGTGAGCGCGCTCTTCCCCACACCTCCAGCACCGACGACCACCAGCTTGTACTCGGTCATACCTGCAAACAGAGCCAGCAGGTGAAGCTCGCTGCTGAAAGCCGTGATGTCGTCACCCCCACTGGGCGATCATCAAAGAGCTCCTCCCGACGTCACCGACTGACAGACATGGCGAAGAGACCAGCCCAGATTTATCCCGGTGACACGGTTTTACACCAGTTAGCTCATCTAAATCACTTCAAAATCCCCGTGAATGAGTATTTATAGCAAAATATCACAAGTTCTTACCTGTTTGTGGGACTTGTAGCACAAATGACAGATGACTTTCCGACAGATAAATGAGATTAGCTACATAACGTTAGCCTGAGATTATTTCCTTGTTTAAAGCGCTGATAGAAAAGCTGCAGTATCTGACAACTTGCGTGTCAAGCTAAAGAAGCGCAACTAAACACAAACCGAGTACATGTGAGTATGCTAGGGTTGAAATAAAACCTTAAAAATAAAATTACAATCCAGAATATGTGAGGTTTCCTACTTCTCCATTGTAGTTCAACGCCTTAATCCCCTCGTGAACCCACCAATGGAATCAAAAAAAATCACAGACAGACGTTTCATCTGTCCAATCACAGCAGAGATATTATTGACAACCCCGCCTACATTTCACAAGTTCATCCAATCACAGACTGGTACATCTTTAACTGGGCGCGGCTTCTACGCAACCTTCACTCTACTCACAGTTGTAAATTTTTGCGTAACAGGCGGACAATTAACTAAAACACCTGCGTAGCCACAACATAAACGTATTTTATTATGTTTTTAAACCACATTCACTTTGTGATGGCTAGCGTTCTCTAGCTATTTGTTTAGAAAAATTTAGCGGAACATTTACCGTTTTGACTTGATTTAGAGTTGGATGGACAATTACTGCTCTCTTGTGGTGAACTGTGAGCACTGCAACTCGGCGTTCGCCCCTAGCCAACAAGTGGTCAACTTTATTTATAAAATTCATTTTAAACAGCAGCTGTTACCAAAGTGCTTAACAGAACAATTATCAGTAACAATGTCTATAATATAAAGACATTTATATGCATGTATTCATATACATGCACAGACATGCTGCTGTTGTTTTGATGCGTTGTTTGTTTTTGTACTACTGTTGGTGCTTAGTGTATTCTTAGTCTTGTGTATTCTTAGGTTAGTGAATTTAGTATATTCTTAGTTCATGACTCGGATCTTACTAATGTTTTTTTTCTTTACAATTTGTGTTTTTGTTAGATGTAGCTGGGACCCTCTGTAGATAGTTTCGTTCCACCTCATGTACCACATGTGGTGTGTATGACAAATAAATCTCTCTGAATCTGAATAATCTACAATAATGAAACCAAACTTAATGCTGTTTTGCCGAATGCACTGTCACAAAGTTAAAGTAACACATGCATGGAGTAATTTGTGTTTGCTCGTGCTCAATAATCCAGGTAAAAATCCAACAATATTCTGTCAAGTCATCTGGACGCGGACAGTTTCTTTAGTTGCTGAGACGTTTCGTCCTTCATCCACAGGACTTCTTCAATCTGAGGAGCCACCAACAAACTGAATCCCGCAAACAACACACTCCCATAGTTCACTCATTCAACCTTTATTTATACAGGCTAGCCTCGTTGAGTCACGGGGACTCATTTACAAGAGGGACCTGTCTCACTCACACCAAACAACCATCCACTCTCACACTCACACCTAGGGTCAATTTAGAGTCACCAATCAGCCTAACAAGCATGTTTGTTTAAGTACTTCAGTTTTTATCTCACCAAAAAAGAAAGATGAAAAAAGTTCACACTAAAACAAACAGGATAAAACTAACATTAACATCATAGTTTATAGTTGCGCTACCACTACTATAGGTACAGAACCACTAGACCGAGGAACAGCCTCTACCCTGAAGCTGTTAGACTCAAATTCCTAATCAGGACAATCACTGTAAAAAAAAAAATCACTAATGCCACTTTAATTGTTGATATGTCAAGTCAACTTTATTTGTAGAGCACATTTAAAACAGAAACTGTTATCAAAGTGCTTAACAACAATAACAATGGGAGTAAAATTAATGGAAAAGTACAAAACACTAATGATAATACTGAAGAGTTAAAAGCATTTCAAATGTAGGAGCACAGAACAAAAAAAAAATAAAACACAATCAACTCACACTGTGAGAAATGCCTGCGAGAACAGATGAGTTTTTAGCAGAGATTTGAACTGAGGAAGGGAGGTGGCCTGTCTGATGTTGGGGGGCAGGTTGTTCCAGAGTTTGGGGCCCATGACTGAAAATGCCCGATCTCCTCTGAGCTTCAGTCTGGTTTTAGGAAAAGCAGCTGATCGGATGATCTCAGGGCCCGGGAGGGAGCTTATGGTTCCAGTAGCTCGGAGAGATAAAGGGGTGCAAGGCCATTTAGGCATTTGAAGGTCAACAGAAGAATCTTAAGAGAGGAACTTACCCCAAAATTAACTTTTTTATCTGATAAACTCCCTAGAATGTGTGCAAAATGTTGTATAGCACTATGTCTGTGTAAATGTTTTTGTGCGTATTTGTTCAAATCGGCAATATTTGGTCTAAAAACGTGTTTACGCTAATCCTATGGGTTGAACTGTGGAACTGCAGCCTAATTTACATATTGGTCAATGACTGTTCACTCTGACGTGTCTTGTACACTCTGTCGTCACATCCTCTGCTGTGTGAGTATAAAAGTGGTTCAAGCAGAGCCACTCCCCTGCAGAGATCAGGAGTTGGATTAGCGATAGCAACATAGCATTAGCATTAGCAGCGTCTTGCATTGCTGCGTCAGTGCCTGAAGCCAACGGCTCGAACTGGTAAGGCTCAGGGCCGCTGTGCTCCAAGTCTCTCTCAGCTTCTGGTGAGGGAGGGGGTGAAAAGTCCTCCACCTCAAAGTCCTCCACCTCACTGACGTAACTAGCTGTGTCGCTGTGATCACTCTCCATGTTGCATAAATTATGCTAATGCTAGCCACATGTCACAGTCTCTCGTCCTGGCCACACCTCCTCGCTCTAACCCCCCACCACCTCCCCCTCCTTTAGGCAGTGTCTCTTGGCACACCCACTTTGCAGTTTTTAAATCTTGTCTTGGGGAGGAGCTATCGTTTCACAGTGGGGTAAGTTCCTCTTTAAAGACTATTCTGGACCGCACAGGGAGCAAGTGAAGGGAGGACAGAACTGGTGTGATGTGTTCAGACCTGCGAGTTCCGGTTAAGAGTCGAGCAGCTGCATTCTGGACGAGCGGGAGACGTGAGATGGAGGCCTGGCTGACCCCAGCATATAGTGCATTACAATAGTCCAAATGGGTTGTGATAATGGACCAGTTTCTCAAGGTCAGGTCTGGACAATACTGGCTTGAGCTTAGCTACCTGTCTTAGTTGGAAGAAGCTTTTTTGCAGAACAGAATTGATTTGTTTGTCAAACTTGAAATCAGAGTCTAAAACCATCCCGAGATTTTTACCAGACTGCTTAAGATATGGCTGAAGAGAGTCCAGGTTGACAAGATCAGAGGCGGCAGTTGAGCTAGGGCTAAAGACAATGACTTCAGTCTTCTCATCATTGAAACTTAAAAAATTTGAAGCCATCCAGGCCTTAATGTCATCCAGACATTTTAACAGAAGGTGAATGGAGCGAGCACTTGCTGGTTTCACAGGCAGGTAGATCTGACAGTCATCGACATAACAATGGAATGAAAGACCATGTTTCCTCAGGATGGACCCCAGTGGGAGCAAATAGAGTGAGAACAGAAGGGGTCCAAGAATTGAACCCTGTGGGACCCCGCAAGAAAGAGGCAATGAGGCAGAGACATTATTATCAACCTTGACACAAAAGCTCCTGTCACTCAGGTATGAGCAGAACCAATCTAATGCAGCACCTGAAATCCCAACCCACTGCTCCAGCCGTGAAATAAGGATCAAAGTCAAAGTCAACTTTATTGTCAGAACTGCAATATGTACAGGACATACACAGGACCGAAATTGCGTTTCTCTCAGTCCCTCGGTGCAACAGTAACCATCTAAACACTAAACACTAAAACATTTAATAAACATAAGCATAAAATAGTAAAAGTGTAACACTGTCCTGAGTTTTTCATAATAGTATAAAAGTATGAAAATTTACACCAACACTGAAACACCAAACACCCCTAAAACACCAAACACCCAATGAACATAAGCATAAAATGAAATAATAAAAGTGTAATACTGTCCTGAGTTTTTGCATAGTAGTATAAAAAGTATATCTATAAAATAAACTGAAGGTTCTAGCATTGACATTTGCAAAGAGTGGCACAGCAGCATATAAGTTAATGTACACAGTATATGTATGAGGTAGTTGATGTTGGTATAGAGGCAAAGTGGCATATGCAGTGAGGCACATAAGGCACATTTGGCATCCTTAGATAAGGCTAGTCAGAGAATGCTGTATATGTATCTGCAGTAGTGTAGATAAAAGTAGTGTAAATGTAAACAGTAGTAATAAATGTAAAGCAGTAGTAATAAATGTAAACCGTATTAATAAATGTAAACAGTGAATGTAAACAGTAGTATGACTATAGGCAGTAATGTAATACAAACATTAGTGCAAATATGAGAAGTAGTGCAAACTGAATGAGTACATGACCGAGAGTTTAGTGAATAACCCGTTTGATGACACAGGGTCCAGTGTTAAAAACTTTGTGTTGAGTGGTAATGTGTGAGAAAGTTTTTTGTGTTAAGGCAGTTCAAATGGGAGGGGAGGCAGAGCAGGCAGAGTGTTTAGCATTCTGACTGCCTGATGAACAGAGCTGTCTCTCAGTCTGCTGGTTCGAGCCTGGAGACTCCTCAGTCTCCTCCCTGATGGCAGCAGTCTAAAGCGGCTGTGTAGTGGGTGTGTGGGATCACCTGCCATGCAGTGGGCTTTCCGAGTGAGGCGTTTGCTGTGTAAGTCCTGCAGTGAGGGCAAGGAGGTGCCGACGATCTTCTCAGCTGCTTTCACGATGCGCTGGAGGCTCTTGCGGCATGATGCAGTGCATGCACCAAACCACACCGTGATGCAGCTGGTCAGGACACTTTCTATGGCACCCCTGTAGAAGGTGCACATGATGGGGTTGAAGCTCCAGCCCTTTTCAGCTTGCGGAGAAAGTAGAGGCGCTGGTGAGCCTTCTTGGCCAGTGCTGCAGTGTTCCTGCTCCAGGACAGGTCCTTTGAGACGTGCACTCCCAGGAACTTGGTGCTGTCCACTCTCTCCACTGCGGTGCTGTTGATGGTCAGAGGGGCATGTTGTGCATCCCTCTTCCTGAAGTCCACGACAATCTCCTTTGTCTTCTCCACGTTGAGAGTGAGATTGTTGTGTCCGCACCACAAGGCCAAGCGGCTCACCTCGTTCCTGTAGTCCGTCTCATCGTTGTTGCTGATGAGACCTACCACTGTTGTGTCGTCCGCAAACTTGATGAAGTGGTTGGAGCTGTACGATGGTGTGCAGTCGTGTGTTAGCAGGGTGAATAGAAGGGGGCTCAGCACACATCCTTGTGGGGCCCCTGTGTTCAATGTGATGGTGCTAGATGTGTTACTCCCGATCCGTACTGTCTGTGGTCTCCCGGTCAGGAAGTCTAGCAGCCAGTTACACATTGAGGTGTTCAGCCCCAGACTGTCCAGTTTATGGATGAGCTGTTGGGGGATGATGGTGTTGAATGCCGAGCTGAAGTCGATGAACAGCATTCTAACATAAGAGTCCTTCGTGTCCAGATGTGTGAGAGCTGTGTGGAGGGCAGAGGAGATGGCATCGTCGGTTGAGCGATTAGGTCGGTATGCAAATTGGAAGGGATCCAGGGAGGCAGGGAGGACAGATGTGATGCTTTTCATGACTAGCCGTTCAAAGCACTTCATCAGGATGGGGGTGAGTGCTACTGGGCGATAGTCATTGAGGCATGCGGGCGTTGCCTTCTTTGGGACAGGGATGATGGTGGTGGCTTTGAAACAGGTGGGGACGATGGCCTGGCTCAGTGAGATGTTAAAGATGTCCGTGAAGACCGCTGCGAGTTCCCCTGCACAGTCCTTCAGCACACGACCAGGTATGTTGTCAGGACCAGAGGCCTTCCGGGCATTAATCTTGATAAATGATCGCCTTACGCTGTCTGAGGACAGCGCCAGCACCTGGCCATCAGGAGAGGGGGGGAGTTTATGTGCAGGTGTGCTGTTACTTGCCTCAAACCGAGCAAAGAACTCATTCAGTTCATTCAGCGTAGAGGTTGAGCTGTCACAGGTCTGGGGGGGGGTTGTAGTTTGTGATGGTCTGTATTCCCTGCCACAGACTGCGTGTATCCTTGCTGTCCTTGAAACGGTGAGCTATTTTCCTGGAATACTGCTCCTTGGCCTCTCTGATGCCCAGATTCAGGTTCTTTCTGGCTGCCTTCAGGCCCACCTGATCTCCCGCTTTGAAGGCAGCATTCCTGGCTTTCAGGAGTCTGTAAACCTCAGCTGTCAGCCATGGCTTCTGATTAGCCCGAACAGTGATGGTTTTGAGGTTGGTAACATCATCAATGCACTTGGTGATGTATGAACATACAGTGTCTGAGTACTCCTGGAGACATGTGTTGTTGTTTGTGGTAGCAGCTTCTTTGAACATACCCCAATCTGTGGTGTCAAAACAGTCCTGGAGTGCCTCTGAAGACCCCTCTGGCCACACTCGTATCTGCTTGCGGACTGGTTTTGTGACTTTCACCAGCGGCCTGTATGCTGGCTTTAGCATAACACAGATATGGTCAGAAGCACCAATGTGGGGGAGGGGGAGGGCTCTGTAGGCATTTTTCATGGTGGTGTAAACTTGGTCCAGTGTGTTGTTTCCTCTTGTTGCAAAGTTTATGTTTTTGTATGTTTTTGGAAATACACTCTTTAAATCTGCATGGTTGAAATCACCAGCCGTGATGAGAAAAGCATCAGGATGGGCTGTTTGTTGCTCACTGATGTGCAGATATAGTTCATTCAAAGCCTCACTTCTAACTTTGCTGTTGGAGCTTGGAGGGATATATACAGCAACAATCAAAACAGCTGTAAACTCCCTCTGTGGTTACTGTGGTTGTTACGCCCCGAGGGGTCAAGTAACATGAAGGGACATGAGAGAAATGAGGGTTAAAAAATAAGTTTTATTCGCTCTCCCTGCGCCTCCAGGTTGCGCCGCCTCCAGCAGACCTGGGGAGAAAAAAAAAAGGAGAGTCCAAAACCCTCAGCTTTCCCCGTGTCCCTCTCAAAGTAATTAAATTAAATTCGGAACTGGTAAGTCGATTCAAAGAAATACAAAGGCACCCCACCGGGCCAACTGCTATGCAGCAGTCGAAACCGGTGAAATGCCGGACTAATTAATAAATAAATAAACTCTCACCTACTGACAAAACGGCGAAAATAGGACAATCGATCTCACCAGGTCGAAAAAACAGCTCCAGGTAGATAAAAGAAAAAAACTCCACGGCCAGCAGGACGTCCATGCCTCCAACAACAACGACAGCAAAATCAGCTCCAGCTTCTCCCAACAACGACAGCAGGACTCCCACAACAAAAAACGACAGCAGTTCTTCTTCTTCTCACAACAACGATAAAATCAGGTTCTCTTCTCTCACAGGTTCATCTTCAGCTTCATCAAACGACTACATCAAACGGCTTCAACATACGGCTTCTTCATTTGACCATGGCTCCTCTCACGCGGCTTCTGCTGCTGGGACCTCTGCCTCCTCACTGCTGCTTGGACCTCTGCCTCCTCACTGCTACTTGGACCTGTTTTAAGACGGGCCAACCACCTCACCTACAGCGTGCTTTCATTAACAGCTGCAGGCAATTAACCACTCAAAACCCTTAAACATCTCATCCCTCTGACCTGACTGAAATGACATCCCCATGCGGATGTAACAGTGGTCAACAGTATCAAAAGCAGCAGTACGGTCCAGGAGCACAAGTACCACAAACTGACAAGAATAATTTGATACCATAATATTACAAACCCTCACTAATGCTGTTTCAGTGCTGTGGAGTCGCTTAAAACCAGACTAAAAAATCTAGAAAATTCTGTTCTCATTCAAAAACTTATTTAATTGAATAAAAACTACTGTATTTTCTGGAATATAGGTCGCACCTGAATATAGGTCGCATTGTCCAATTATTGCCAAAGAATTGGAAAAATCCACATATAGGTCGCACCTGAATATAGGTCGCACCTACGTGAAAATGTGGACCGTGTTTAGCTCTGCTGCAAATGTCTGCCACAGGAGCGCACAGCAAGGCTTTTAAGAAGATTAACACTTAAAAACAATTATTTGTTTGATAAAAATTATAGCAAATATGTGTCTGAGCTGAACTTTTCTTTAATAAATGAATAATTTTAGCAGGATAAACACCTAAAAAATATATTTGTTAGCTGACATTGTAAGAGTGTGTCTCAGTTTAATTTTTGTTAATAAATGATTACAAATCAGCTTATTTTATAAAAAGCCATAAATAGGTTGCACCTGAATAGGTCGCAGGCAGTGCTGGGCAGCACTAATCCAAAAATTAGTTCCGCAATTTCAAAAGCGCTTATGTATTAGCAAAACTAGCGGAAGCTAAATGCTAACGCGCTAACGTGCAAATGGCGAACTACTTTTTTAAATCCAGCAGATTTGACCATTTTGTGAAACGGTTAAGCTCAGAAAAACCTTGTGCTATAAAGTCAGCTAAGAAATATATTTTTTCTCAGCAAAGAAATAATTGTTTTTACCGTGTTTTGTTGTAAAGTCCTTTGCTTCTGTGGCCGTCGCCATTTTGAAGAGGGCAAATGAGGCGCTGACGCGTCGCGTAGGCCGCTGAGAAACATCCATAAGTTCACCCTCCATGTTAAAAACTCTTCGTCTGACTCTTCGAAAACAAGCAATAAGGCTGCAGAGTAACACACTGGCTGCTAACTGCTATAGAGAGAGCGCTCTCTCTAGCCAAGAGACTGAGGGGGACGCTTTTTTGTCACGGACCACATCCGGCGCTGACAGGATATGGTCTGTGAGCAGTCGTCCGGTTGATTTAAGAGCCCGTAAATAAGTTTTTTTGTTTTTACTGATAGATAATTAGTTATTAGCGGTACTGCATTTTAAATAAAAATAGCGCAAATCCACTTATGAATTATAAAAGTTAGTCAATCCGCATAACGCTGACTAATTGTTTAGGTCCGCTATAAGCGGATTAGCGCTTTAGCGCTCCCTTGCGGTCTGGCGCCCACCTTTGGTCGCAGGGCATGCAAAAATGATAAAAAGCCGTGACCTATATTCCGGAAAATACGGTACTTTCTCCAGGATTTTGGACAAGAAGGGAAGTTTTGAGATTGGTCTGAAATCAGAGCAAGTACAGGTAGTCCCCGACTTACGAGCGAGTTCTGTACCTGCGAGTCGCTCGTAAGACAAAAATTCGTATGTCGGAACATGAAACATGTGTTCTCGTAAGTCCGGATTTTCGGTCGTAAGTCGGAAAATTTAAGCTAGCGCTACTACGAGCACTCGTTTTTCATTAAAAATGTTCATACTAGTTCATGAACATGCTCAGAAACGTGTTTCCAAACGGTTAGCTAACACACTTTCATCTAAAAACCCAAAAAAGTGCTGTATTTTTTACAAATTTACTGCTCGTTCGCCAGCTGCTAAGTCCGGGACCTCGTATGTAAGAGCGCTCATAAGTCAGGGACTACCTGTAGAAGGGTCAAGTCCAGGTTTCTTTATTAACGGATGAACTACAGCATGTTTGAAAGCATCGGGGACCACACTTGTCACAATACTACTATTTATAATAGTAAGAGCAGCGGGTCCAATCGTGGGTAGAACGTGTTTAAAAAAGACGCAGGAATGGGGTCAGTAGGGGAACTGGAGGGTTTCATCTGACCAATGACTGTTTAGAAATGGGAGTGAAATAGGTTCAAACTGTTTGAAGACAGCTGAGCAAGGGACAAAGACAGAGGGGTCAGTTGTGGACTATGGGATGGATGACCTAATCAACTCTACTGCAAAGTATCTGGTAAAGTCATTGCAGATGTCAACAGAGGCCTCTATGCTATCAGACCGATATGTGATTTATCTGTGCTGCTGATGATCTCATGCTGCTGATTATCTCATGCTGATGTATTCATTCATACCCATCTCTGTTCACCACAGACTCATGCTCAAGCTGCTGTTGTTATGCCATATTGTTTTAAATTATGTGTGTTTGTCGTATTTCTTAGTGTATAATTAGATCCTTATTTCTTCTTTACACGTTATATTTTTGTTATTGTTGGGTGTAACTGGGACCCTGAGTACATAATTGCGACCCACCTCATGCACCACATGTGATGAGAATGACAATAAAATTGACTTGCCTACAGTATATTCATAATCTTGTTAAAAATAAACTCTACCTTGTGGTTACACCGAGGAACAGCAATCATTTACGGAAATTCTTGCCACGTCCGGTATGCCCTTTCAAAATAAATTCCACACTGAGTTTTATGAAAAGTACTGTATTATATAAATTATTTTGGTGATAAAATTACAAAAATGTATAAACTTTAACTTATTTTCTAATACATTTTGTGTTATAAAAAGCAATAAAAGTGTGAAATATGAGAAAACCACATACATATAAAAAGCAGTGCATCACCACTATTTGAAAGACTCATTATACCTTCACAAACTTGCATTTTACTGGACTTTTACACACACAAGAAGCTTCATGCCCCACCCGCCTCATCATCCTCACTCCCCTTGTCTTTGCCGTGCATGTTTCTCCCACACGCTTCCCACGGAGTGCATCTGCTCTCCTATCTAATCATTGCCTGAAATCACAGCGATAATCCTGCATCCATCTGTCCTGAGAGAAAAACAGAGAGCAATACATTGTGTGTAAAACACTGAACACCCATGTAACGTGTCATAACATTGCAGCACCTGCAGCGTAAATGAAATCACCTGAAATGGCTTAAATCTTTATTTTACACAAGGTATCTCACATGTACATTTTTATACACACATTTTTTTCCTCACATCTTTGCACGTTTGAATATAATCATATCTCTTTTTACATTGATTTCCACCAGGTGACCTCACGTTTCATCAAGGGGGGTCAAGGACAACACTGGAACAGCCTTAAAGGTTTAACAGAAAAGGAAACTTGATCCAAATATACACTCATACAACACTTGAAAATGAAATTGTACTATTTGTTCATATCCTGAAGACACTGCACCCACTTATATAAAAAAAATTAGACAGAATCATTAATTCTTTAATGCACAGCGGATTCACTCTTGCAGTAAATGTTAAAAAATTGTGCTACTACTCCTCCTGCACTGATTAGCTGTGCACACATAAAGTTAACCTTCAGTGTATTGTTTTGAGTAAAATTTAAAATAAAATAAAAAGAAAGAGAGAGGCAGGGCTGGAAGGTTGCAGCAGGACTGTGCTCATTAAAACATGCACATCGCACAATGTTTCAGCACCAAGAGTCAACACAACTGCACATTTGCTTTCACACATGCGCACAGTCAAAAGACCCAACATCACGGACATGACTGACATTTATAGTAAAACAGCAGCAAATAAGATTAAAGACACAGAAGGAGAAGACAAAGATGCAGAAACACATTCAGAGAAAAGCTTGAAGTGGAGATTTCTCACATTCTGAGGCCTGGGAATATTAAAACGATTGATTTGTTCTTGTTACGAGGCGAAACAGTGAATCCACTTTCACACTCTGCTTGTTGTTCTGGGCCAAGACTCTGATGGTGGCGACCACACCAAATGGGAACTAATATGTTTCAGATGAGTAGTCAGGACATGTTCATCGTGGTTCATAAACCAGGCTGGCCTAGTTAAGGGCTGACCCTGGTTGCACACACACATCGAGGAGAGCATGTTTCAGCAAAGATAACAGCATTACACACAGACTGAAACTGAAAAATTGATTATTTTCTCATAAATTTGAGCATTGTCAGTGAAGCTTTTGAATATGACCGACTTCTGTTTCCATCATTAACAACAGTGAAAACAACTGTCATGATGACACATTTTGCTGGGTGATAAATTGTCTCAGAAATTATTGCGATAAACGATAATATCGTTTGAAATTTGACAGTAATTAATAATTATTGTCAAATTTAAGAAGAAATGTTTTTTGTTTTTTGTGTGTAGTACTGTTTTTGACCACCAGATGGCAGTATAAGACTGTTTGAACTGAAGGATGGATAGTAAGGGAGCGAGCAGCGTGTCTCTTTAAGAAAAATGGGAGGGAAGCCCCTTGACGTGACACGAGCTGTCTCTTTCCTTATTTTGGTTCTCAAAATGGTGGACACTCGGTGTGGTTTGAGCTCTTTAGCATTAGCATTTTTCACACAAAGCTTTTTTTTTTAAATCAGTAAACAAGTTCTCAGCTTCTTTTTGCAGAAAAAAACATCTTTTTAGATGAAGGCATGGGTTTCAACCGTGAAATTTGGAGCTTCGACAAGACGGATATTTTTTTTCCCGGAGAACGGCCTGTTAGTTTAGCTCATAGATTATTTTCTCAGCTTAGCTGCTTTTAACGATCTAAAAACGCCATTTTGACGGTTAAAACAGATTTTAAAGAGAAAAGGGTCAGTGAAGAGATCCAGAGTTGAGCCGCGTTGTCAGTAGAAAGAGAGAGACACAAAGAAACGATAAAGCTGATAAATGAAAATGAGGTGGATAATTTTCATTTATCTTACGATTAATTGATTTATCGTTTAGTGCGGCAGGCCTAGTCACAGCATATAAAAACAAGATTTTATTCAGTCGTTAAATCGGCGTTAAGATTTGTTTCAATAACTCTTCAAATGATTTTTATCTACACAATTACCAATCTAACGTTTCTGGGCACAAATATGACCAGTTCAACTGGAAACCCGCTGAGAGCTTCATTCAGTATTTAGTGATTTGGATGCAGTTTTAGGCCTTATCCACAGTTTTTCCAAAACTATCTTATTTGTCATTTTTAGAAATAGCCTAATAAACACACCGTTTTTTTAATTAATTTTTTATAAATGTCTTCATCCAAACTAAAACAAAAAATGACACAAGACAGTTGAATATTTGCCAGGCGTGTATGTGGTGCTGTAACGCAGCCACAAAAATGCAACAAAAAGAGGAAAAGTGGCCTGGAGCATGTGCCTAAACTTGCATGCTAGGTGCATAAGTTGGGTCAGTTTCATTTTCCGTCTACACGGATACATCAAAACGCCATTTCTGGGAGGACACAAGGCTTAAATGATCTTTTTTTTTTGCATATTCACAAAAATACATTCCCATGTAGACAGCCTCTTAGTCCCACATCTATACTACTCCAGATATCTTATTAGATAGGTATTTTTTCCCTAAAATTGTTAATTTTTTTCCTCTTTCCGCAAACGTCAAAAACACTGTAATACCCAAACCAGGCCACTAGGTGGTGAGTATTCTGCATCAAGAAGAAGAAACATGTTTAAAGTCAAATCTGACTGGGCTACTGCTGTTAACAATAAAACACAAACTGCATCAACAATGTTGCCTCCAAAATGTCTCAAAATATCCACAAGGGCATCACCAGAAGTTTGTACAACCACGTCATTCAGTGTGATTCCACGTATAAAAAAAATTGCATTCATGTATTAATTTTTTTGCAGTTTTGTGTCTTTTAGTCCCCAACAGGCGCAGCCCAGTGAGAAATGACTTGATTAATTTAGCCTGGTGAAAGATTTTCCCAAAGTGCATTATTTTTCTCTGATACTGTTGACAGTTTCCTCTCAGTGAATAACCATTTCAGCACACAATCAAAGACAGACAGAAAAAGAATGAATAAAACAACAACAACAAACAGGCCTCTGTGTTGTTTTGTTTCTAACCAATGGGCGTTCTAGGCTTCTACATACCACCTATCCAAAATCAAAGTTTTAAATTATCTTATTTTGTAAAGTGTATTGTAAAATTCTGTTTATTTTCAATCAAACTCTCAGCAGCAACGATACAGCAACAAAAAAAAGAAGAGATTTTTTGAACACATCAGGAGTAGTGAGCATGGGACCTTAATCCCCAAACTGTCGCTCTGAAAAGTGTTTTCTTAGTAAAACGTAAGAGGAACGACAAATTAAAAGGCGCACAAATATATAATTAATACTAGACGAAACCAGTCACCAGCAATACGACTTTTATCAATACAATCTGAAAGCACTGAGAGCCTCACGTGATGTTTTTAATGCTTCAGACAGTTTTAATCTCTAATCTGTCACTCAGAGACGTGCTTCTTCAGCAGAACAAGAAAAAAAAACCTTTCGTGGACATAGATCTCCTGACCAATCACAAAGCAGCCTGGAGAAGAAAGGAAGGGTTATTGAGGAGTTCAGATGTTTCAAAGTAATACTGCATGATTTCCACTTTGACACCTGCACGCCCACTGACCCCCCCTCAACACACACACACAGCTCGAACAAATCAGATGCACACTCGTGACATGTGCAGTCGTAAATGTCCTGCTCTCCTACAATCCTCCTCCAAAACAAATATTCTACTTTATCCTGTTTTCTTTCTGCATAAAGACAAATCTTGTCGGTCTTTGTTGCCAGCGTCTCCTCCTTCGTGCATGTAGGAGTTGTATCCGGGCGGCTGCACATACTCCTCCGACTTGTCCCAGTCTGTCACCCACCCTGTTCCTCCACCGCCCCCTCTGTTGGAGTCCACCACCGGCTGGCTCATGGCCCCGTACTGTCCCCCTCCCCGGTACATCTCCTCGGTCTCGTTGGCCAGCTCGTCCTCGTTGATTATGCCGCACTTCTCCTCGCTCGTGTCCTCTATGTCTGCCCACCACTGCTTCTCTCCCGATGCAAAGATTCCTGAACGAGAGGAGACATAGCGTCAGCATTTAGGTTCCTTGAGCGTTCCTCGTAAAACAACATGGGGGGCTCACCGTAGAACAGCACTCCTCCGTAATGAACCAGGGAAGCTATGAGGAAGACGTACTGCCACTCTTCACGTGTCTGAAACGATTGAAAGGGAAGTGATTACTTTAGTACTCACTGTTACTTTTGACTCAGCTGATACAGGTAAATTAATCACCTTGTGTTTGGTCATGGCGCCCACAATGAGAGGACACACCATCCCTGACAACGTCCCCACGCCGTTAGAAATACCCATCAGGATGCTGGCGTATCGAGGGGCAATATCCAAGTGATTGACGTTAAACCCTGAGAGAAGAAAAAAATAATCTTGAGCTCAATCTTATACAAAATCAGGTCACATACATTCAACAGGTTAGAATCATTGAGTCATGAGGACTCATTTACAAGGGAGACCTGGTAGACATGTTGACCCAGAGATCTTTGAAGCTATAGTAAGTCAGCCCAGCTTGGCGTGCATCAGTACCCAGGCTCAGTGTACGTGACCATTGGACACATGTGGACCAACGCTGCTGAAAAACCATCAGGTCCTCATCAACCTGCCTACATCGACATTGTGTCTGAGAAACGGAGAGCCACCAACATCAAACCCAAAATCCCTTCCCCTAATGAGACCCGAGAGGAGGATGTCATTTCTAGCCTGAAGGAAAACAAAAGACACCATCAAGTCTGAAGGACGCGGAGAGATTCCGTTTGAAACCAGAGAGAACTTCATCGATTTTTTTTTCAGAAGAGGACATCAACAAGGAAGTGGAGTTCACCGTGATCACGCTGAAGGCAGGGAAAGTAGCCATCAAGAGGGTGAAGGAGCCCTTACTCCTGACGCTCTGCGGTTCCTCCAGTGATGAGCCAGCGAGCAAAATCATCAACAGCAAAGAGAAATCTTTACCCATAACTGAAGAGGGACCCTACATGGTTCTGGACATGGAGTTGTATGAAGGAATTGTCACCAGCCCATCATCGAGTTCAAGGATAGTGTCCCTGGTCAGATCC
>JBBPBX010001032.1:88535-101481 GCA_038048925.1 Garcialebias charrua | reverse complement strand
AATATGTTCAGGTTTTTATTTATTTGTTCAAAATGAGCTTTTCTTAATGTGGTTCAAAACTAAATTTTCGTTTTTAGCTTCTTTTTCTTCTTGGTCAAAATTACAAAAAGCCCCAATGCGGATCCTTCCTGTTGTAATACCGCTTTATCGTCACCAGGGGTCGCTGTGCACCAACTTTATACATTTACCCTTTGACCTCATGACTATCAGCGCTTCACACCTGTTGAGACAGGTAGACGGTCCCCGTGTAAACATTTCACACAACACACAAGGAACCAAAAGCTTCAAAGACTTTAATTAATGAAGGCGTGGCCACATTTTCTCGTTGTTAAAACGTAAATAAATCTATCACACGTCACTGTGTAGATTCGTTTAGGAGCTGCGACACTACAGGTCCTGAGTGAGAGCCAGAGGAAATAAAGATAATTTAATCGGGTTTTATTACCTTTTTATGTCACAAAGCACCAGCAAAATCACACAACTCATTCAAATCAGTTATATACACCCATAATAGAGAGTAAGGCTTGTAGTTTAGGTTTGCAGAGTTTCTGCATTTTGCACATTCCGTTCTTCGTGTTTTAGTTTGCTGCGCAAAACAGTAGTGGACCCACTTCCTGTCTTGTACTTTCAAAGTAAAACAGATTCGCGACTTGTTCAACTTCAGCTGGTTAGTAAGATGTTTTAACCAAACACTCAAATGTTTAGCTGTGTGGTGATCTGGCTGTGAACACACCTCTGCAATGTAAAAACAGCTTTTTTAATAAAGATATCCTGTAAGATGCAGTTCTCACTCCATAGTATGAAAAATATGGGGCCATTAGTGACACATAAAAGTATGTTTGTGCAGAAAATAGGGTGAAAGATCACAGACTGAGTTGCTTCCTTACTTGTTTGTAAAATATGAAAATTTTAATTGAGGAAAAAAAAACATTTACTTAAACATGCACATAAATTAAGTACACGTACTACAAATGTATAGGAAGTTATGACGTTTTGTCGTAACTCAAATTTTGACTGAAATGTTTGCAGATCTACCTAGAAAAGTATGAATTGTTGAAATGGACATTGTGTCATGTGCTGTAGAACGCATCAGAAAGCAGTGTAATATAAGTTTAAAAAAGCATTGAGTTTTTTTTGTGATAGTTATTTGTGTAAAAAATGTCCTAAAATAACATAATATTTCTTCTTCCTTATCCACTCTTAATGTTTTAGAGCAGTAATAATCATTTATCTTATAACCCTTTTAATATCGTTTGAAACGTAGGCTACATGTTTTTCTCTGCCTGCCACACCTGGGTCATTCCTTTATACACCATACCATACTCTTTTTGTTTTTAGTTTTCTACATCACCTTACAACCTAGCTGTTTTTTTTTTTTTGGTTACATTTTATTTTAAATGCCATTTTATTTTCACTTGTTAAAAAAAAAACTCAATTTGTACGCATACGTTATGATTGTCTATTGTTGTCATTGTTGTTCCACTGTTGTCATCACTCTTTGTTAAAATCAGGTCTCTCTTGTAAACGAGTCCTCGAGGCACAATGGGATTAACCTGTACAAATAAAGGTTGAATGAATGAACACCATACCATACCAAACCATACCATACCAAACCTAGCCTGGTTAAAACCAGACCCTTGTCCTTCACTTCGCTTCGTACTGAGCAGTGAAGGGAAATGAGAATTGAGCGGAGCTGTGCAGAAAGGCGAGGGCCACGCTATACCAAACCATACCATACCACTTTATTTATAAAGCACTTAAAACAGCAACAAGACCAACCAAAGTGCTGAACAGCAGAAACAAACAAGTAAAGCACACAGCATAAAATACATATAAATACATTACATTAAAAATATTTGACTGATTTCCACAACATAATGGTACTCAAAAAGGCGTTCAATACAAGATCAACTGGACTTTATTAGTTGCAAAAGACGTTTCGACTTCTATCCAGGGGGCTTTTTCAATTCACTGAAACCAAAGTGTGAGCTTGTGGAGTTATAACAGTCTAAAGAAATCACGCATCATCATATGTTAGTCTAATTCACAGACAAGACACCTCTGCTCTGGTCTGTGAATTAGACTAACAAAGTTGTTTGAGAAGCCTCTGTTGTTGGTTTGTGAGGTGTTTTTTGTCAATCTACATACAGTTGTGTTTTCTGCCAGAGACTTCAAGGGAACCCCCTACTGTTAAGGTGTGATCTGTCAATTCACATGTGTTACCTCAGCTTGCAATTTACATATGATGGTGCGTGATTTCTTTAGACTGTTATAACTCCACACGCTCACATTTTGGTTTCAGTGAATTGAAGAACCCCCCTGGATAGGGGTCGAAACGTCTTTTGCAACAAATAAAGTCCAGTTGATCTTGTATTGAACGTCTTTTTGATTTTTTCATGTCCTGGACGACTGAGAATCTTCACCAGCATAATGCATAATGGTACTCAGACATTTTAATTTTAAAATACAGTGCTAAACTTGTAGATGACAATACTCTTAGGGCACGAAAACTTTATTCTATATATATATATATTTTTTTTACCATGTTTCTTTCCATGCTTGATCTTCTACAGGGGTCTGCAACCTTTACAATCAAAAGAGCCATTTCTGCCCCTTTGTTCATTAAATTCAATGTGTCTGGAGCCACAACACCACTGCAACTGGGATTCTCAACTGGTGGCCCACAGACCACTTTAAGTTGGTTGGAGGACACTTTACTGGACAGTTGGGGTGATTTTATAAAAGTAAAAATATCTACCCGCCCCCGTAATGATTTTGAACACTTCTTGACATTTTTACACTCTGACAATATAAAAGACGAGATTCTTTTAAAGAAGGGAAAAAAACATAGTTTTTGCCCAGTTTCTTTTTTAATTGTAGAAAATTACGTATCGTATTTTGAAGAAATAAAACATAAAGTGAAATCGTTTCTATTCATATATTTGTTTTTGCAAAATTAAATTACAGGAAAACTGTTCAAACCCTTTTAGTTGTTATAACACATATATATGTATACTAGTATTATGTTAGGCTGATTGGTAACTCTAAATTGACCCTGGGTGTGAGTGAGACAGGTCCCTCTTGTAATAATAATAATAATAATAATAATAATAATAATAATGAATTCAATTTATAACGCACTTTTCATTAATGAAAATCTCAAAGTGCTACAAAGTGCAACAGAATTAAATGTCAATAAAACAAGTAATAAAACAAGTAAAATCAATAACAGTATCAACTAAGATCAAAAGTAGAATCATGAGGAGGTAGAGTATGCTCGGTTGAAAAGAAAGGTCTTCAAGCCGCTCTTAAAGTCAACCACAGACTGTGGGGCTCTCAGACAGTCAGGAAGAGAGTTCCACAGGCGGGGGGCAGCCACACTGAAAGCCCGGTCTCCCATGGTCCTTAATTTGGTTCTCGGAATGTGAAGGAGATTACTGTTCTGTGACCGCAGCGACCGGGTGGATGAGTATGGAATAAGAATATCCTTCAGATAATCTGGTGAAGCTCCATGTAAGCATTGATGTGTAATGAGAGCAGTTTTGTACTGAATTCTGTAGGCGACAGGAAGCCAATGAAGGTTATGGAGAATGGGCGTAATATGTTCAAATTTACGAACTCTCAACAAGATCCTTGCTGCACTGTTTTGAATATATTGAAGTTTCTGAAGGTTTTTGCCAGGGATTCCAATAAACAGGGAGTTGCAGTAGTCGAGCCTGGAGGAGACAAAAGCATGGACGAGCTTCTCAGCATCGGAAAAAGTTAGGGATGGGCGAAGTCTGGAGATGTTTCGAAGATGGAAGAAGCAAGTTTTAAACAGAAGCTTAATGTGATTTTCAAATGTAAGATTGGAGTCCATTTTTATTCCAAGATTAGTAACAGAGGTGGAGAGGGGGATGTCTTGTCCAGAAAAGGAAAGTGTTGTTATAGGAGATGTTTGTACCTGGTGAGGGGTGCCAATCAGTATGGCCTCAGTCTTGGAGCAGTTTAATTGAAGAAAGTTCTGATTCATCCATGCCCTAATTGCCTCCAGGCAGGCAGAGAGGGCAGTGAGTGAAGATGGAGATGACAAGGTGGAAGATGAGGATGCTCCAGTCCTGATGTAAAGCTGTGTATCGTCGGCATAACAGTGAAAAGAAATGTTGAACTGATTAATAATTTGACCTAAAGGCAGCATGTAAAGGGAAAACAGCAGGGGCCCCAGAACCGACCCCTGAGGGACACCACAGGAGACACAGACTGTCTGGGACGTGGCGTTGCCAAGACTAACACATTCCAGCCTATTGGAGAGGAAAGATTTGAACCAGTCCAGGACGGTGTCGCAGAGACCGACCTCCACATGAAGACGGTGGAGGAGGATACTATGGTCCACAGTGTCGAAGGCTGCAGTGAGGTCAAGGAGGACAAGGATGGAGGGAGAGCCAGTGTCAGCAGCCAAGAGGACATCATTGGTAACCCTCAGCAATGCAGTCTCTGTACTGTGAGCTGCCCTGAATCCAGACTGGAACTTCTCATACAGGGAGTGTTGTTGTAGGTGGTCCTGCAGCTGAGCAGCAACAGCTTTTTCCAGCACTTTAGACAGAAAAGGGAGGTGTGAAATTGGGCGGTAATTAGAAAAAATGTCGGGATCCAAATTAGATTTTTTCAGAAGAGGCCTAATGATGGCAGTTTTTAGAGGCAGTGGAACATGACCAGATTGTAGAGACTGATTTATTATTTGAGTGATTAGTGGGCCTATTGCAGAGTGATTGGTTTTTATGAGAGACGAGGGGAAAGGATCCAGGGCGCAGGATGAAGGCTTCATTTTCTTGATGATGGCCTCCACCTCACTCTGAACAACTTCGTCAAAGCTGTTTAGGGTCCCAGAATGCAGACGGGTAGGTGGCACACTGAGAACAGGGAGGTTGTGGAGCTGAGATCTGATAGTGTCAACTTTGGTTTTAAAAGACGAAAGAAACAGGTCGCATTTTTGAGCAGAGTCCTCAAGAGTTTGTTTAATGGGATTAAGCAGACGAGTTATTGTGGAGAAAAGCTGTTTAGAGTTTCCAGGGCAGGTGTTGATGATGTTAGAATAATATTTGGAGCGTGCTTCTTTAAGAGAATAGGCGTACGCTTTCTGATGTTCTTTATATGCCTGCTTATGCACAGAGAGACCAGACGATTTTACACGTCTCTCAATAGCACGGCCAGTTGTAAATGAGTCCCCGGGGCTCAACGAGGCTAGCCTGTATAAATAATGGTTGAATGAATGAATGAATAACAACCAATAAAATTCAGTTTATTTCAGTTTTGGTCAAAGCTTGAAAGAGCCACTGCGGAGGGACCAAATATCCGCATGTGGCTCCTGCAGGGCCACAGGTTGCAGAACCCTGTTCTAACTTGACACACGTTGGTATCTTATTCTGAAACACGATAAGCGGAAGTAGTACTTTACACTTCCGCCATCTTGATTCTGCTAACTCGGACGGAGGCACTTTTTTTTCATGACAGCGGAAGTGAGAGGTAGCCTCTTTTCTTTTTTTTTCCGCGTCAACTTGGTGTGTTTGAAAGTTTTTCTTTCCTCTTTCTGTTTCCGAGGACCGGGCGCGTGGAGTCACCATGAGAGAGAAAGCGAAGGGCTTTTCAAACGGCACCTTTTCCGCCAAAGTCCACTTTTTTCCTGCTCCTCTCCGACGTCTCGATGCTACTTTCTTTTAGCTGCCTCTCGACACATTTCCGTTATGCGCAGTCCAACTTGGTGGTTAGTCGTCGTGCTGCGGTGGGTGCCCGTCCGAGATAACGGAGAACGTGAGTATGCTGCGCGAACCGTGCCAACTTTTTGTTCGCTTTGTTGTTTCAAAACGGATGCAGCGACTTTATACGTGTTTATATCAAAACCCCCACAGTGACGCAGCTCAGCTTTTAGCCACGAGCGGCATTTTTGATCCTAAATGGTCGAAAATGTGCTCGCGTGCAGTTTAAAGGGTCAGCCTGTCTCTGGACTGGCGCAGATGTTTTTGCGCAAAAAAAATAAATAAAAAATCATAATTGTTACTCAGAAATAGTCTTATTGAACCCCCGCTTCACTTTATATTCAGCAACTGTTCCACTAAGCCTGAAAGAAAAAGACGTGCATTTATTTATTTATTAATCGGTGTTATTTTAGTGTAAATCCATCAGTGGTCACCATGGTGATTATGTAACATCAAACCATGTCTTTTTGTCAGGACCAAGTTCAGCTGCTGGTGTGAGGACTTTTACCTTGACTTGTCTAAAGTCTAAGAGTTATCTATTTTTAAAGCTTATTGGAAAAGTTTAAAGCTGCTTTATGACTGCTTCATGGATCAGAGGGCACTATCTCTTCCTCTCTGGTATTTGTATAAGCTCCAGATCAGCATGGATGTTAATCTGTTTAAAACAGTATGTCACACTGCATTTATTCAACAGTTGAAATTTTCCTAAACTACAGCTTACCTGGTAGGTGGTTGGGTTAAATGCAGAGACGAATTTCGTCTGTGTATGGGAACATATGCAGATGACAGGAATAGACATTATTATTATTATTATTATTAAAAAATCACGCAAAGCCTCACGTGAAAGAAGCTGCAACATGACATCAGTGCATCTTTGCTGGTTGTCGTCACATTAATCAATGGAAATATTAAAAATAGAAGGTTCAGACTTATTAAAGTGTAATAAAGCTGCATATAAGTATTTTTATGCTAAGGCCAGAAACGTAACATACTTTTTATTTTTTTATTTTAAAAAGAGCAGGATCACCAAGATGACCCAGGCCTGGAAGTACCGTATATTCACACTACTGTACATGTATAGTGATTCTGTTTATATTTATTATTCCGTATTCTTCCAGTTACTATCCTGATTCTGTACATTTTTCGGCATCCTATTCCTTCTACAATTTTTGTGCTATTTCAATAGTTCATATATCAAAATGTTTAGCTCATTTAGGACAATCCGGCTATGACTTTTGGTATTGGTGCAACTTTAGCTTTTTGAAATATTTAGCTATTTCTGCCATTTTTATCCCATTGAAAATGAATGGAGCTCATTTTACATCCTTGATATCTTTAGATCTCTTTACAATCTTTTACTACTCCTTTCACATTTTGGACCAGCTCAGCTTCCTTCAGCTTCCTTGTACATTTTTTTAAAAACTATTTCAGCTATTTTCAGCTACTTTCAGCTGTTTCTTCAACTGCTTTGTGCTCTTTTCAGTTTTATTCAGCTTACTTCAACATTTTTGTACTTCTACTGACTTATTTCTGCTAATTTCAGATCATTATGCTGCTTTCAGCTAATTTCTGGAAGATTCAGATATTTCTGCTATTTCAGCTACCGGTACTATTTAGCTGTTTTATGCTAATTTCAGCTTTTTCAGCTATTTCTACATTTTTTTTTTATCAATCCAACTTTTTACTGCCTAATTCAGAAAAACCATGCTGTACCCACTTCCTTCTGATAATTTAAGATTATTTCTGCTTGTTTTAGCTATTGTTCAGCTGTTTTTGACCAATTTCAGCTTTTTCAGATCATTTCAACTTTATTTTGCTTATTTCTGCTTATTTCAGATTTTTTTGCAATTTCAGATTGTTTCAGATATTTCAGATTATTCACATTTCTGCTCTTTCTGATTCCTTCCACTTATTTCTGCTATTTTACATAATATTCAGCTGTTTTTTGCTAATTCTTGAACAAATGGTATTCACACATGCATTTTCGCAGGAAATGCAATTTCTCTAGTTGAATTTCTGTTATTCTGTCCGAGCACGCTACATTCCCAGCGACAATGTTTTTGCTGCACAAGCACCTTTGCAGCTCGGTCAGAATAGTTTGTTTGTCACTTTTGTAGCAACCTGGTGTCTCTTCCTCTGCAAAATGAGCACAAGTCAGTGGAGGAAAGCTACAGAGCAGAGAGTTGTTCAAGAAAGGAAGTAAAACTTTTAAATAAATGCTAAAAAAATATGAGGGGCTGTGTACACCTTTTTGTTTTCAGCTCTGTTTATAACATGTCAAGTCAGAAAAAAAGTCCATTCAGCAGATTTATGTGCTTAAGAAATGCTAATCTATTTTTAATTAAATGGATTATAGACTGGTTTACAAACAGTTTCAGCCTCTGTTTGTCAACATACATATTAAATATCATATTGGCATTCAAAGAGGCATTTTAAAAGATTCTTAGAAACATGCTAAAGCTTTTGCAGTTTTGCACCCAGCTGAGGTTTGTGTTCTTTCGAGTTTGACTCATTTAGTTACTACAGCTCAGGGCCGGCCCAAGCCTCCATGGGGCCCTAAGCGAAATTTGTTTGGGGCCCTTTATTTCTGCTAATAATGTGGATTACTGCAATAAACAGTCAAATCAGATCATTCACCCACCTAATATAAACTCATTGCAACTCTGACAGCCCTCTTTACATTATCCTATATGTATCATCCAGTGCAGGGGCGTCAAACTCATTTTTATTCTGGGCCACATCAAGATCATGAATGTCCTCAAAAAGCAGGACACGGCAGAATGTATTGATAAAGCAACCTATTAACAAACTGGTAAAATATAACTTTCTCTGCATTCAATGACTACTTCTAAAAATTAAATATTTTATGTTTGAGTAATTTGGCATTATAATCACAAAAACTGATTTGATTTGACTAATAAAGTAATACTGAATCACACAACTGTTATCTTGAAGTTCTGTCTCTGTGGAGTCACAGAAAGGGTTATGGCGGGCTGGGTTTGGCCCACGGACCTTGAGTTTGACACATGTGATCTTGTGGTACTAAAAGTAACAAAAGAAAGAAGAAAAGGAAAAAAAACACCAGTATGCAATGTATTTTACAGCAAAAGTTTGTCTGGTTTATTATCTTTGGTTTTAAAGAACTGCAACAGTAATGTTCAGAAGTAATTTTTAGTGTAAGATGAACAACAAACAACAGATAAAATAACTTTGATGCGTAAAAATAAATTAAATTGTGCAAAAACAGACAAAATAAAATAAAATAACAAATATCAAGGAAATCCTTAAGATAAGATAAGATAGAGCTTTATTGATCCCGCAGGAAATTGTTGTGCCAGAGTACTTTAAATAATGTAAATTAACAATTACTTGAAACCACATAAAATGGTTAAAAAAAGACATTTAAAGCTGAATAATTAGTTCATAACTATGTAAATGTATGCAATAAATTGCAAAAGCTGAACTTACAATGTTAAATAGAATTATATTGAAATCATTACCAATTTTTAAAAAAAATTCCACTTAGGGGGCCCCCTAGTGGCCCCGGGGCCCTTCGCTTATGCCTTGGGCCGGTCCTGCTACAGCTGTCACACCTTCATTAACTGGAACACAAAGACAGACCAGGTCTGTCTGTGTGGGGAAGTAATGATTGCAAAGGTGAATTTGAGGTTTTATTTATTTTGTTCCAGACAGTTTCAACATGTGCCAGCCTGTTTAATTTGAAATGTTTTCGTCACTTCCAGATTCAGTCAGTCAGAGAATCTTTGTCATTTGCACCGCATGTGGTACATGTGATGAAACAAGATTATGTATGCAGGGTCCCAGTTACAGCCAACAATAAAATGTAAGATAAGAACAGTAATAACATCTAAGATATGAACTAAGAAAAGCATCATCTAAAAAAAATATACACACATACGTTCCTCCTCGGCTCTTACAGTTCCAAGTAAATCTGATGGTTTTCTGAAAAGGTGTGCAACTTCCCGCAAACCCCTCCAATTTCTGACGCTCGACTATTTTGATTGTTTTCACTTCTTGTTCGCTGAGTGTAGTATCGACAAGAAAAGGCTCTCTTGCAGAAGTGTGTAGATTTTCCCACCACACACTGTCAAAGCTTAGAATCGGAAACTCCTGCAGGGCGTTTTAACTTAAAACTGTAAAACCTTTTAATCTACCACAACTTGTCAAGGACGGCGAGTGTTCAGTCCCTCAAAGGTTTTGTCTCAGAAAAAAATTATCTTTTGTGTCGTTGGTCTCCAAGCTTCTCAGAGGGATGCTGTGACAGATTTACTGAAAAGATTCAAGTAGCTCTGTTCTTTTCCTCCACGTTCTTGTGATTCTTCTAAAAGAAAAAGAAAAAACATTTAGACAAAAGAGGCGCCGTGCATTGTCTTTTCACAATGTGGTCTACAATAACACTTTGATTAAACACGAACAAACTACTGTATACATTTCAGTGCATTTGCTTTGAAATAATCTTTATATCTTTTTGACTTTTAAATAGATCTCTTAATGCTTGAAGTGAGCTTAGCTTATACTTTGGGTATTTCTCGACCTCAAAATGCATTTTTCCTCATCCATTTTTTTATACCTTTATATGAAATAGTGCTATAAATAAAATGAAAGGAAAAACTTCAAATAAATAAATGAATTAATTAACAAAAGCAAAGAAGAAGAGCTGTCATGAGAACCCAGATGTATAGGCGGGTTGTTTGTACATGTATTTATTTCATATTTCATATTGGGTGGCTGTGGCTGAATGGGTAGAGCAGTCGTCCTCCATTGCAAGAGTTGGGGGTTTGATTCCACCAGTAGTCACATGCCGAAGTGTCCCTGGGCAAGACACTGAACCCCTCATTGCCTCTGATGTGTGTCCCATCAGTGTATGAATGTGATAAAAGTTCTGTTTCGTCAGATTCAAGGTTTGTAGCGATCTAGTAGAGTGCTGTTTGGTAAATGAGGCACAGACTGTGTTGTAAAGTGCTTTGAGTGTTTTGATAAGATGGAAAGGCGCTACATAAGTACAGTCCATTTACCATTTACATATTTTCCCAGGAGCACCTGGGCTTGAAAATCAAACTGGATACCACGGCCTAGTGTAGTTTGGTGTGGGGGTCAGAATTAAAAATAACTGAGGCAAAAATGTTGACACGCGGCGACATACGCCTGTGTGTTTTTCTCTTTTATGCCCTTTGCACAGATCAGATGGAAGGGTCAGTCAGACAAATACTTACAGGTACACGTGTTAAACCACCACGTCCCTCCCTCTGTTGTCATGGTTCATCAAACATTGTTCGTTGTCTAATATGACACTCGAGGTTGGAAAGTAATTCTGATGTGTTTTGCACAATTTTTTTAGTATTATATCCAAACAAATCAGTCTGGGATTCTGGCAGCTTTGTGTGGCCTAATAGGTTAAGCTGCAATTTAAGAAGACACGTTTGGCTGCTTGTTTAATAGGCCTGTGCTACAGTTTATTAGATTTTTTTTTCTTAAATCTGAATGTTGCGCCTTATCTGACAGACTCTTGTAAATATTCTTGGATTCTCTCCCAGAAGGTGCCGTGTCACTTGTTCAGTGTGGTTATAATAAGATTTTCTCTAGCTTGACTAAATTATGTACAGCAGTAGGTCAGTTTGCACTCTTTACAGTTTTTTTTGGTCTGATCCAGTTCTTTGAAAGTAAAATTCTTGGAATTCAAACTCCTTCTTTTGACGTTTTTCTTTTAAGCGAGCTCCATATATTCATTTAGGCCCTGTACACACGTAGCCGTTTATCAGTAAAACCGAACAGTTTATGATGCGGTTTGGCCTTTGATCCACACGTGAACTCTGGTTGTTGTAACTATAAACGAATAATAACAAAACTCCGGCCAAAGTGAAGATTTGAGAACTCTCCGCTTTCGAGTCTGCGTGTGAACTTTCAGAACGGAGCTTTCTGCTCCACCGCCTCCAGCTGCTGCGGCGCTGACAGTCACACAATGCTCTAAAAAAAAGCACTAAAAAGTCAACCTACCTGCTCTGACATGATTCCCAGTCGACATTTTCCTGCGTTTTATTAATTTTGTACTCCAACACGGTATTTAATAGTAGTTCAACCTCACGGTCTGTCCACACAAACTAAAGAAAATAAATAAATAAATAACAGGAAGTCGCGGCAGTTGGAGGGTTGTGACAGCACTACACTGCCATCTATGGGTTCAGCATATTCATTACAACGCTCTCTGGTGAAATAAAACGGGACATGTAGACAAACATTTTAAATATTCGAACATGTATGGACAGATATATATTTTTTGCGCAATAATTCGTTTTTCAAACACCAGGCTACGTGTGTACAGGGCCTAAGTGTATATATTAGATCCTTATACTGTATACTGGTTTTTTTTTACACTTTATATTTTTGCTACTGTTGGATGTAACTGGGACCCTGTGTACATAATTTCGTCCCACCTCATGTACCGCATGTGTTGAGAGCATCAATTAACCTACTTGAACTTAATAATGTATTGTCCATATGGGCACCAGAAGCGTTGCACACATACAAAATGGGTAAAAAAAGCAAACTTTGGAATCTCAATATGAGCTATGGATCAGACAAGGTTTTATTCCCCTAACTGAGATGTCATCAGACATCATGTCTTCCGAATCCGTCTGGGTTTCTAAGAAATCTACTGTTGGGACCAAGAGAGCGGTCTGGCCCGCTGTGGACCCGCTGTGGAGGGGAGAGGAAGGACCTGAAGGCAAATGAGGAAGAGAGATGTGGGAGATAACGTGTGAGGCAGACGAGGGTTATATTCTGCAAAAAAGGAGAATACTGTATTAGAGAAACGCGTAATCAACGTGGTGGTTGGAAACTTCATAGTAACTTGTGTTATTGATCAGTAGGTGTGCATTTAAAGGCCTAAGATCTCAGCTTTACGTCTGGATTGTCACATAAAAAATACAAAAAGCACAGAGGAACTAAGTTCTTGTTCTTGAAAAGTTTGTACTTGTGTTTGAAGGGGATACACATGCATCCATTACCGCATTTAAAAAAAAGTATTAATTAAAAGACTGTGCGCATGTTTACCTGAGTGCACCTCAGCTCTTTTAGCTAAAAGAATCTTGAACTTCATTTAAGCTGCAATTTATGAGGATGTTCATGAAAACCTGAGCACATTTGTAAACTGTTCTCCTTGAGTTTTATAATCAATCTTTATATATATACATATA
>JBBPBX010001032.1:73241-88458 GCA_038048925.1 Garcialebias charrua | reverse complement strand
TATATGTATATATATATATATATATATATATATGTATATATATGTCCTCGAGTTACGAACGACTTCCGTTCCTACGGCCGTTCGCATGTCAAATCGTCGTAAGTCGGAAAACACACGAGCCGCCACTTATACACGTACATGTACGGTACTGTACAGTTACCAAGTTACCAAGCACTTCACCTATCCTAACACAGTACCCTACATATGCTGGTGAAGATTCTCAGTCGTCCAGGACATGATAAAATCAAAAAAGGCGTTCAATACAGGATCAACTGGACTTTATTTGTTGCAGAAAACGTTTCGACTTCTGTCCAGAAGTCTTTTTCAATTCTGAATGAATGGAAGCTGTGAGAACGAGAAGTTTTATACAAGCCACGCACCAACATATGAAATTGGAAACTGAAATAACACCACAAAATACCTAACATGCCCCTACATAATTATCAAAAAACACATACAGTACGTTTGGAGCCTTAATGAAAGAAAAAAATAGTTATCATGTCTGTTAGCATGTTAGCTCATTGCACGTCCGAGCTCCGCAGCTTCCAGCTGCTTCACGCGGTCCAAACTGTTTGTAACTGCATGTTAGCTCCATACATTTGGAGTCATAATGAAGGTAAAAAGAGTTAATAACTTACTGGGAGCTGGTGAAGCTGTTTCTCCGCGTTAACGTGTCCCCGGTGGGGCTGGCGTTGGCTTGTTAGCTCCGGGTGCCACCAACATCCAGGCTGCCAAGCCGTTCGTCCACCTGAGACGTCCACAGCGCTCACCGAGCGTTTCCAGCTCATTTATCCGAGCGAAGCAATCTCTGATCGGACAGACGGTCTGTCCAAAGCTGGCTGTCGAAGCCAGAGGTAACCTAAGCTAAACGACAACTGCCGAACACTGCCGAAAACTGCCGAACACTGCCGAAAACTGCGTAATCGGCTTCAAAATAATAATACAGTAATAATAATACAGTAATAATAATTTATTTGTAAAGCCATTTAAAACAACCACAGCTGCAACAAAGTGCTGTACACATAAAATCAAGAACATTTAAACACATAAAATAAGATTTAATTAAAAAAAAAAAAATGATTTTTTTTAATTAAGATGCGTTCGTAACACCAAATTGCCGTAAGTCGAGGACTACCTGTTTATATAAACACAAACAGTTTATATTCCGAAACAAGTTTTTCCAGTCTCCACAACTGCTTGGTATAGAACTCTTGATGAAATATAAACAGAGCATTTTGATAAGAGATTCGTTGTTACGGTCAATTTTCAAGCTCAAATTTCAGGTTATTTCAGGTTTTTGCTTGTAAAAACAAAATCCTTAAGGAGTCCTTAAGAAGTTTTAACACCAGAACATGCAATGAGATAAATGACAAACTCTGTTGGTCATCCATTAACAATACAGTAAAGATAATGTAAGATACTGTAATAACACACATACAGAATGTCTTTTTGTTTGTGTATTTTACAGAAATGAGAGCCAAGCCTCAGCTGAAGTTAAAGTAAGGCCTCGTTCTCGCAAAAAAAAAAAAAGAAAAAAAAAAAATCCAAATAAAAATCTGTTTGCAACATTCCTCACAAGTTACTTCCCAGCACAAATGCAGAACTTGGTCTTGATGCAGAAAGACAGGACATTTGGTCCATTTTTGTGTCAGAAGGTGTTTTGTACAAGCTGAACTCAAACGGCTCCTCGTTTGCCCCAATGTGGAAAAGTTTAAAAACTCCTGAAATAGCCTTCCAGGAAGTCAGATGGCTGCAGATGATTCACAGCAGATCAGACTGAAGCAGTCAATTATCCTCCGAACAGCTTCACACACAATCTACACATTTTAAATATTACCATGCATTTCGCAAATCACAATGAATCAGAAACACGTTTACGGCTAGGGGTGACTCATTCATGAAGTGCCTGTACGCTTCTGACAGAGATGGTTGTCAGACTAAGTCTTGAATGCTCGAATTGGCTGAATTGTTCTGATTTGACTCAACAGAATGATGAATGACGTTTTGTCGTTGTGGGTTTCCTAGAAAATTTTAGAGTAAAAAAGATGAGGTGAGCTTAATAGTTGAGAAATGTACTTAAATGTTCAACTACCAGTAATCAATGCCTGAACATTAATGTTCTGTGACGCACTTAAGTCGGATTCAGTTAAAATGTGCAATCTGAGTTTTGTTTGCTCTTTATTTTCTTGTATATGCGCATATTATTCAGAGTTTGAGTTTTCACAGTTAATATATACTTGTACATTTTTTTTTAATTCAGCAAAGTTGAAAACTGTGAATACATGCCAGCTAATTTCAGCAATACATCATGTTGCTTAGTAACTTACTGTATTAAGTTGTTTAAACTTTTTTTGTTTGTTTTATGTATAAAATCAAGATGGAAAACCGCAAATGTCATGTGGTGAGCATGCTCACGTTGTGCTTGCAGCTCTATAAAATCATACATATGCTCAGTTTTGTTTTGTGATAAAATTCTGAAATAATGTAGTAAAAAGTAAATTTAATTATTTTTAGATTTGGAAACATTTCAGGCCCAAAATGCTTTTTTTATAGCCCACTGCTGAAGGTGAAGGAGAGACTGTTTTGCATGTGCGTGTCTCTACTGTTAGCAAAATATCTCATAAACCAATGGATTTTAGTGAAACTTTCAAAAAGGAACCATTGGATCTTTATTTACAGATGAATAACGTTTGGTGTTGACCCCGGTAAAAATGGCTTCCACGGCTAAGCAATCATAGCAAACAAAAAAGTGGCTATACCTCAGGTAGTTTCACAGATATTAAAGGTTCAGTCTGCAGTTTCTGTAGAACAGCAGCACTTAGAAAAAATTTCAACAAGCAAAGCATTCTGATCCCTCCCCCTCAGAGCCATATATGGCTCTGCCCCCTTGTGGTCTGTTGAAATTTGAATTCAAGCTCTGTTTTTATTGGCTGATTCAAATTCAAGCTCGGTTTTTATTGGCTGGTTACAAACTTTGTTTTTATTGGCTGGAAAATGGCGGGTCACTTTTTCTTTTTAGAAATGCTTATTTACCACCTGGAGAAGCAAGGGGACAATATTTTTTTTAGTTTTTTCAGAGATTACCTCTCTAACATCAATCTAGTGACAGAGTGAAGAAATATGTTAAAATATATATTGTTTGAAAAGTTACAGACTACATTACAATCTTACATACCCCAGCTTTAAGCTAAAACTTGGTGTGGTAGTAGCTGAGAGTCCTACAGCGCCTACTCAAGTGACATCTCGTATGTGATCATTATTAAAAGTTTTGACCAAATGAATATAACTCCATCCCATCATCATCAGATGATCTTAAAACTCCACATGAATGGAAGCAGGCGAGATGTATTCCTTCAGGGGGTGTTTAGCCGTTTGTTATATTTATGAAATTATGACTTATCATGTTAAACTCTTCGATCCACATTGCTCAGGCCATAACACCGTGATTTTCAGAAATGCAGCAGCAGAGCAGCACGTTGGGAGATAAGTGGCAGGAACTGAGAAGTCTCTGTTCATTTGTTTGTCAGAGTTTGACCGAGATCAGAACTTGACTGACACGTCTCGACTTTTCTGTGTTGTCGTGCTGCGTTTTCTCATTATGAGTTGTGTTTTGACAGCTCTGAGACGTGGAGGTGTTTGTTTTGCTCGAGGTTGTTGTTTTTATCTTGTTTCTCTCTCTAGCACACCCATTTTGTCAATACTATCGTTCTGTTTCCAGCGTTTCACCTGTCGTCATGTGATGCGAGTCCTTACGTTAGCATTTTATTGACATGCCAAACTAAAATGGTAGATTGCACATAATCACACAGACATTTATTACTGTATTACCTGGTTGGAAGGTCGTTAATAATGCACCAAATTCCTGCAGGGAATGTTTAGCCTTCGGCCGGCTGGGTTTGAGAGAATAAATATATAAATGGATGGATAAATATGTAATTTTCTTATGACATAATATCTGTATTTGTATTTTAACATTGCATTTATAGATAAGCTGATGCGCCAGCATTTATTTATTTTTTATTTTGTCAGTTATTTAGGTTTCTTACCTTCTCGAAGTATTTATCCCTGTCCTTTCCCACGCCACAGGAAACGGCTAGAATGTGGCCGGCCTTTATTTGTATGCGTCTTAAGAATAGCAGCATTGTGTCATTGTTGTGGGAATGTAGGACTGAGCTAAAGAATGTTTTAAACCAAAACAAAACCCTGTGCTCGAAAGTATTTTGTCCATAGCTTTAACAATAAACCACATGTGCAGCCTGAAAGATAAATGCTGACGATTCTTGATGCCTTTTTGCTTTGTTTTGTTAAAAGCTGTCCGAGGCATTAAGAGGTTTGAATTAGAGAGGAAAGTGGCATTTTATTCTGCAGCGTGGTGTTAGTGCGTCATCTGCAGTGCATGGGGAATCAAGAAGACTAAAGACTGACACGGCTCCAAAGCCTCATGTGTTTTATTCCAGTGTTTTTCAGCCTTTTTTGAGCCAAGGCACAGTGTTTTCATTGGAAAAAATCCAGAGGCACACCACCAACCAAAATTTTAAACATAGATACAGTACACTGTATCCGCCTATATTAAATATATAGTCATTCTTATCAAAGTGTCTTGAATAGGAATGAAATAAACACAAAAATGTATTTTTATCATATTTTATATTTCTTGTTTGAAATTGCATTTAACATGTCTTCAAAAATACACCCGAACAGTACCACAACAATGTCGTCTTAAATTTAAAGAGGTTGTAGAAGGGGGGGGGGTTGATAATTTCCAAGGCACACCTGACGATCACTCGCGGCACACTAGTGTGCCTAGGCACAGTGGTTGAAAAACATTGTTTTATTCAATTTCAAACACAAGATTTCTAGCAGAACGTTCTCTGTCAACATTATTATGCCCTTCAGTTTCCATGTCTTGTTTACTTGTGCATCCACAATAAAACCGCCTAATTTATTAATGGTTTTCATTTTAAATAAGTTGAAGCTTAAAGACTCCACTCCTTCATGATTTAGCCAGAATCAGCTGATGCGTCCCTCAAGTGATGGGAAGTTGAGGTCAAAGTTATCTCATGTTTCAGCACTGCTTCCTCCTTTACAGTATCTCCTTTAATTATGCAAGTTGTGTTCATCTCGCTTTCTGCTCTGTTTTCAAAGTCCTTTAACATCTTATTTCACTCAAACACTGAGCAGCAGCCAATTACTGTACAACTCTTTAACTGCATTTTTTTTTTGTTGGCCTCCTGTTTTTGTGCAGCGGATCAATCCAATGTTTTTTTTTTTTAAAGAACATTAAAAGAAACCGCTGCACGGAGCTAAGGTCAGGCTGTTCCACCTTTTCTTTGCTGCACAGCAGCGTCGAGGCTGAAACGTAAAGTGAAAGGGATGAGAAAAAGGTCACATCATGTTAGTTCATGTTGAGTGGTTTGTTTGCTACCACTGAGGAGCCTGTTGTATCTGTAGTGTTAAAGGGATTGTGACATGATTTTTTTACTATTCATAAAATTGCTCAAAATATATATATTTTATCATTTAAATATGTTTGTTTTTGCAAACAAAATGATAAATCACTTTAATTTTGCTTTAAAAGTGATTTTGAACTTCAAGCCGTGTTTAATCATGGGAAATCCCATTACACACGAACGCACCATCTGTGATGTCACACCGGGCAGAGCTCTGGGCTTGTCACAGTGCGCAGGTATGAGCAGCTCGACATGAAGGAAGTCTGATACAGCATCAGACCTAAATTAGATCCTGTTGTTTCTTGTTCCATCACCCAAACAATTTTCTGCTTCCCAAAATGAAGACAAATAGCTCAAATCTTCACATAGATTGCTAAATTCGTCCAGTTTTAAATTGTCCGCTATTAAAGACACCACAGCCCTCTGCCCAGTGTGACATCACATATGGTGCGTTCGAGTGTAATCGGATTTCCCATGATTAAACACGGCTTGAAGTTCAAAATCACTTTTAAAGCAAAATTAAAGTGATTTATCATTTTGTTTGCAAAAACAAACATATTTAAATGATAAAATATATATATTTTGAGCAATTTTATGAATAGTAAAAAAATCATGTCACAATCCCTTTAAAAAAAAAGAAAGACACATTTTTATGATGTTAAAAATATATAAGTATGATACTTTAAACACTTTAGGATGTTTATAAATGCTAATCTTGTAATGTGTGTAAGCCCTTACACATGATCACATTTTTAAAAAATAAGAATGCTCAATAGTGCCCCCTAGGAATATTTAGTGAACCCTATGAATTCACTAACAAGTTTGAACTTTGGTTAATTGACATAATGTCTGAGTAATAATAACACAATAATAATAAACCTTTCAAAGTCACACATTTTTACCTTTCTATGTTGTGTTTACACAAAATCATCACTGAGATTTGAGTGAATCCACATCTTGGGCAAATTAAAGCTAGAATTAAATATTTTCGACTCAAAGCATCTGAGTTTTTACTGAAATGTGTTTTTAAGTAAAGCTAAGTTTGACTGTGAACTCCTTTCACTTACATAAACATTTATTTGAAAGTACCTTGCTTTTTCTCCATTAAAAACAACAACAATAAAACATTGTTGCAATGTAGTTTTAAAGCAAAGTTTAATGGGATAATTATTAATTTATTTATCCTACTGTCAAAACAACATTTGTTGTTTGATGGATTGATCAAATGGAGGTCAAGTCAAACAAACTCTTCCAGCTCAGGAAAAACCAGACAGACTTTTAGACTTCATGAGAGAAACTCATTGTTTTCGTGTCATCCGTGGGTGAACGCTGAAGTATTCTGTTTAAAGCCGTGTGCTCTGTCTTTGCATGTATGCTCTGGTTTCTGCTTGCCAGGGCAGGGCTTCCTGTTTCTGTCATTTCTGCCCGGGCAGAGCAGAGGTCCTCTGCTTTCTCTCTGTTCCTCTCGTGCGCTGCCACCTGGACCGTCCCCCACAAACTTGGCGCCGTCTCCTCTTCTCGCCTCCTCTCCTGCCTGTTATTTTCACTTCCTGCCTGCCCTCTCATTATCTCTTGTGCTCCCCGTGCTTGTGATTTTTTTTGTTCCTCCGTCTCCTCCTCTTCCTACTTCTTGTTTAAAATCCCTCACTCCTCCTCACCCTCCTCCTCTTTTTCCTTCCGCTGCACAACTCCCACTCTGTGATCACTAGCTCTTTATCCATAAATCTGATTCATCCAGTGATTCACCGAATGAAATTTCAGAGTTGCAAATAAAATCTGTTTCTTTTTGTCATCGAAGTCCCTGTGATGCACATGTTGAAACCCCTTTTTTTAAAGTTAATTTATTTTTTCCACACCAGATTTTATGGAAAAAGCCAGAGTGTTTGATGTCTGTGCGCCTTGATGCTATGCAGATTAATTGAGTCATGTGTAGACGATTGGATCCGGCTGATCTCTGCAACAAGGCCAGAGCTATAAAAAGGTCAGACGGATGTGGCTCATTGTAAATTGCATTTCCTTAATGAGTAATCTCAATTAGGAGCACATCCTTTTTTGGCAGTTGTTAACTACTGGTCAGTACACTGAGTTGACTGTATTTATCAAGGCCGTTTTGTGTTTTTAAAAAGACTTCAGGTAATTCTCTTACTGTGTGGGGACTATAAAAAATTGAATTTAGTAACACTGCATTAGTTTCAGTTCCAAATTTTATTGAAGTGCGTTGTAAAAACTAGAGGATGAAGCCTGTAATACATCCTTTTATTTTGCATAAAGCAGGCTTTATTTTGAGGCAGAAATTTCTCTATAACTCTAATTGTTATTAGTCAAGCTTGCTTTGTTTTTCAGTAATGCCTTAGTTTGAAGCGTAAGGGAAAATCTGCAACATAAAAACACCACCCTTACTAAAATATGTGCACTTTTTTATGTGAGTCAGTCAAATCTCCAAGACTGCTCCAAGATTGAAAATGTTTAAGATTTCTAGTGGATTTTTAGAGATTTCACCAGGTGGCAGAACGCGAGATAAAAAGTAGATCTATGTGTGAGAGAGGTACTAAAATGGCCATACTGCTTCAAATTTAAATCCTAGTTGAAATAGATGAAACACTCCTATTTTTAGCTGGGCGTTTAATTGTTAATTCCACCTTTATTTATACAGGTTAGTCTCATTGAGTCATGAGGACTCATTTACAAGAGAGACCAGTTTATAAAAGTTTATAAAAGTTCTTTGTGTCGTTTGCATTACAAGACTGATCTCAAATGTCTAACTTAGAAAATCAAATGAGCACTATATTAGGATAATTTATTTTGATAAATGCTAAATACAGTGTAATAAATTGTTTTAAAATTTCAATTTATTTGTTATGTCAGTTTTCCTTTGTACCGTATTCGTCGGCGTATTCGTCGCACCGGAGTATAAGTCGCACCAACCTAATTATGCCCAATTAAATGGAAAAATCAACGTATAAGTCGCACCGGCCTATAGGTCGCACCTCACGTGAACTGGTGTTTTGCCCAAAATGGACTGGCTGCCAAATTGTTTGGAAGGATTTTGACAAGATTATCACATAAAAACTACAGTATTTTGTTTGATGTGTCTTAGTTGAACTTTTCATTAATAAATGAACATTATTTTGGACTGGCTGCCAAATTGTTTGGAAGGACTTTTGACAAGATTATCACATAAAAACTACAGTATTTTGTTTGATGTGTCTTAGTTGAACTTTTCATTAATAAATGAACATAATTTTTGTATATTTTGTGTCTTTCATCATTTATCTTTAAAGATAAACACATAAAAATATATTTTTATTAGCTGACATTACAGTAAAAAACGTGTCTCAGTTTAAAATGATGACAGAAACAGATACTGTATTTATTTTATGGTTTTTATTTATTTATTCAAAACCATTGAAGTCTTCATCTTCTGTGTCACTGCACCATTTTTGGACCAGGCAGATGTCAACAGTGTAGGTACTGTAAAGGGTTTCTTAGCGCCCATAGCGGCCGAAACTGGTACTGCACCATTTTTGGAGTTTTTGACCAAAGTCAAATTATGACCCAAAATATTGGAAAAATCGACGTATAAGTCGCACCGGCCTATAAGTCGCAGGGCTTAGAAATGTAGGCAAAAAGGTGCGACATATGTCGGAGAATACGGTAATTCCCATTTCAAACACAAATGTTTGTGAGCACGGCTTTGATTTGTGCGTGCCAAACACAGCCCAGCCTTTATTAAAGGTCCAGCCTTTAACCGGGTTTCAGCTTTTATAGGAGGAAATACTGATAAAACTTTTACTTTTACGTTTTTATGGCAACAAGTCACATCGCAAGTTATTTCACTGTACTTTAAGATCAAGATTTTAAAGAAGTTTGTGTGCAATGATGTTGATGCAAGGCAAAATATCAGTTACTTTGTATTATTAAATACATTTTTTAATGTGGTGGTGCAGAGGTTCGAGAAAGTGGGCCTGTGGTCTGTAGGTCGCCTGTTCAACTCCCCATATCGACAACATTAAAATGTGGGTGGGAAAGGTGAAACAACCACACCTGTCCCCACCCTCATTTCCCCCACTCTGGTCCCTTAACCCCCACCATCTGCTCCCCCAGGTACCCTAGATGGCAGCTCTCTGCTCCACACAGAGGACTGTGGTAGCTCGGTGGTCTGTGGTTGTGTCTGGAAGGATATCTGGCGTAAAAACAACTGCCAAGTCTTCGTGTGACTTAAGTTTGCTGTGGCGACCCCTGAAGAAGGGAGAAGCTGAAATAATAATAATAATAATGATAATAATAATTTTTTAAATCTTATATCACAGGTTGAGTTTTGGCAACTTGACAGTAGTGAGACAAACACCAGTATTTCTATGAGGGGAAACAGATTTTTAACATCTGGCAGGCAGTGTGAGCATTTCAAAGGAAAATTGTTTTCTTTCATATTACGGTAAACTTTGATACTAATCTGAGTTTCTCTTCTTTGCTTTGCAGCTATTTCCAAACCATATATTATTTATTAGTAGGTGAGATAAGAGGGTTTAAATAGATAGTGAATATTGTTTGACTCACATTGTTCCTGTGTGTGAGTGAAACATCTTTTTATGGATGTCACAAATGATCCAGAATGAGATTTTGTGCCAATTTTTGTCTGTCTGCCTGCTCTTTTTAAAAAAAAAAATTTATTTAAAACTTTTATTTGCAATCTGCTCCATTCTAATCAAACATTTTCATTCATGATGTGAATCTTTTACATTTAGTCTCTGGTTTTTCTGTTAACAATTTAAATGCACACTTGTTAATGCATCCAGCACTGCCTCGGAGAATTGCGTGCGTCCTTAAATGACAATAAATGGTTTTATAAGAAATATATAAAGGTATTTACTTTTTCCAGTAAAAAATTAAAGCAGATTAGTTTGAAGTATGTGTCTTCAAGAGTTCAAGCTATTGTAAAGTTTTAAAGTTCATTGATTGTAATGTTGGACTATGAATTTTTTTTCCCCATGTTTTTGTTGATTTAAAAAAGTAACTACCAGTATTTAAATGGGACCACAGATGCAAAATTCACTTTTTAATGTTTTTTTTACTCAACTTTGGGTATGTATTTCTTAAAAAAACAGTCCTAGGACCAAAAAAATGCACCCAGTGGTTTATTTACTCTAAGTATATTTATTTTTCAGTGATATAAATGTCTCGTTTTCAAATCCTGCGGCTTGTGACGTCACAAGCCGCAGGACAACCCACCCCAACCTGAGTCCAGCCCCTCACCTAGCAACCCCTGGTGCGGCTCCACCCACTTCAGTATAAAAGACGTCACGTTTTTTTTTCCTGAGTTCATGTCAGCACAATGGCTACTAGAATTCGATGTTTCGTTGTTGTTAAAATGCAGTACCGCTAATAGCTAATTATCTATCAACGAAAAAACTTACTTAAGGACTCTTAAATCAACCGGACGACTGCTCGCGGACCATATCTGGTCCGCGCCGGATGTGGTCCGTGAAAAAAGCGGTCCCCGCTAGAGAGTAGGGATGCGCGGTATAACCGGTACACGGTATAAACGATATAAATTTAGCCTACGATAGAGATCTGCCTTCTACCGGCTAACCGCAGAAAATCACAGTTGTCCGATTTAATCTTTACTTTTTTTAGTTTAAAACTGTGCATAAGTGGTGTTGAAGTGTACAATCAAAGTTGTCAGAGTTAATCGATACTTTTTTGTGTTGAAAACTGTGCGTAAGTGATGTTAAAAGTATATTTCTTCGAGTGCTAAGCTACAAGCTAACTTCGTCCGGCTTGTGTTGCCATATTCGGACGCATGCGCAGAACGCTGCGTTCCGTCGAGTTTTTTTTGTTGTCAAAAGTTAAAGTAAGCGTTGGTCAGCTTTAAATTAGAGTTGTCAGAGTTAATCGATACTTTTTTTTAGTTTAAAACTGTGCATAAGTGGTGTTAAAGTCTTTTCTTCGAGTGCTAAGTATTGAAGCTATATGCTAACTTCGTCCGACTTGCCGTAGTTTTGCCTTATTCGGACGCATGCGCAAAACGCTGCGTTCCGTCGAAAGTTTTTTTTTGTGTGTGTCGAAAGTTAAAGTAAGCGTTGGTCAGCTTTAGAGAAACCTGCCCTCTGATCTGTGAATAGAACGCTGTGTTGTGTGATTTTACTGCGAGACCCTCTGGTCAAAGCCACAGAGTAAACTGGTTCTTCTTCTGGTCGCCTTGTCAGCTCTCCTTAAAGCTGAAGGGGACGCCCTCTAGAGGGTTGGAGGGTGAAGTGTTTTCAGTGTAAAATGCTGCTCTGCTGTTCGTTTCTTAAGTGACAATATTGGAAACTGTTAAGAGTTAACAACATATTCTTTAGTTTAAAACTTATGGCTAAAACTACACAAGATATTTTTATATTTTGCACTGTTTTGCACTGCAAGAAAGAAGCCTAATGCTTGAGTTGTTAATTATTTAAAAACTCTGGACCTAGTACAGTAGTGACATTTTCTTAATAGAGATTATTTTGTGGTGTAGCAGTTTTCAAAATAAATTATGGCAAAAGGACACCCTATGCTTTTTTTTTTCATTTCTATTGCAATTTTTATACCAAAAACATATCGCGATATATATCGTTATCGCCACCCTTCACAATACATATCGTGATATGAATTTTAGGCCATATCGCACATTCCTACTAGAGAGAGAGCATGTATAGCAGTTAGCAGCCAGTGTGTTACTCTGCAGCCTTATTGCTTGTTTTCAAAGAGTCAGACGAAGAGTTTTTAACATGGAGGGTGAACTTATGGATGTTTCTCAGCGGCCTATGTGACGCGTCAGCGCCTCATTTGCCCTGCCCAAAATGGCGTCTGCCTCTGGGTCTGTCTCAGGGTCCCCTTTGAAGGGAGAAGTTAATGTAAACAGATTTTTGAAGGGCGTGGCCTTATCATAAACAGCCTGTTCAGAACGAAAGTGAGAAAAGGCACAACTAGAAAGGGGATATTTTATTATCTAAGAATTATTTTGTGCATTAAATTGAATGAACATGGTCTGGATAGCCCACAGACATACCATAAAAATTTATAAAACCAATATTTGGTCTCCTTTAAGATTTTAGAAGTATGTTTTACAAACAAAGAAACGATCCATAGTTGGTGTGTGTGTGTGTGTGTGTGTACCGGTATGTTTGATGCATCAAGCTGTTTTCGAGAGCAACAGGCAGCACAGTGGTGTGTGAGCTTTTAACAGGCACACACACATTAGGACCTCCCTGCACTTGGGTTGCCACAAGTTCCAGAGATGTATATATATTTATATTACGGTATATAAAAGTTCTTGCATTTGGAAAATTTTGATTTTGATTACGGTAACGGGTTTTGCGTACATGCCTTTTTTCTTAATACAATTCCCCCCCCCCCCCCAAGTAATTTTGTTTGCATAGCGTTGGAGGGCATGCATTTTAAAAGAAATCCTGATGGCAAGAAAATGCCATTTGGCTCTGCTCTCAGCAAGTCTCAGGATTCTGCAGGCAGACCGCTGCTCTCCCGTTTTACTGCCACAACACCATCACAAAGCCCTGACATGTCCTGAGGCTGATTTAAGGTTTGCTTGCAAGTCATCTCCATAAGCTGACGTGAGTTATGAGGTTACTCGTGCTTCGAGATCAATTCACGAGAGTTTTAACACATCCTGTTTCCTTCCTGCCATTGATTAAAATCAGTGTTGGGCTGTTCACATAAAAAGTAATGATAACAATTAACTTTCATGCTGGCGTGACAAAGTCATAGGGAATGGGGAGAACTGCGTTTCACCTCTTGGTGTTGATCTTACCGATTTTCTTTCGGACAACCACAAAATAAGAGTTAATTTAGCTTTAGAAAGAGAATAAACCCAAAATGTTTTTTGACAATTTAAACTCCAGATGTCAAACCTCAAACATTAGAGGCTCAGAATAAGCTTGTACAGTACCAACTTTCTATTAATGTAGCATACTACATTTCTGATAAATATTTATTTATTTTTGTCCAGTAAAGACAAAACACATGTCAGTTGGCAGACGTCAGTATTTGTTCTGCTCGTTAAACAACAGCGGTGAAGCTGCAGCATTACGACGAGTCTCACTCATGTAACATTTGTTTGGGTTGACTACTTTGGTCTTCTTGTCTAAAGAGTTGCAGTGGATGAGGTTCATCGTTTTTTTTTAATCTGCAGTTTGTTTGGGCTGCATGTGGTATCCATGGTGCAAAAGACCCATCCCAGATTTCAGTAAAGGACATGAAAGACACAAAGAAAGCAATCAGGGTGGTGGCGTGGGTGCTTCACAAAGACGAATGTCTGTTTTGTAGATGAATAGAAGTTGAGAGAGAAAGAACAAAAGAAAGGAAAGAATGCAGGAGTGTTGATTGACGTTTTGCAGAAGTGTTTTCTGTTTTCAGCTGTCTGAACTTGCTCTTTTTTGCTGTCACCTGCAGAACGCCGTTTTGCAAAAACAATAATACAACAACAAAGTGTCAATTTGAGGTTAGAGGTCCTGGATAAGAGCAAACGAGATTCCAAACTGTGTTTAGCCTTTTTGTTTTCCTTGGGCCTTCAGTTGAGGTAAAAATAAAGGAAGCATGAATCCGCACACATCTGGAGATCCTCATATCAGAAAAAGAAGCGGGGAGGATAAAAAGAAAAGAAAAACCCTGGGAACAGAGACGGCAGAGCCCCCAGAGGAATACAGCGAGAGGAAGTGTGCGTCTGTGTGCAGATGAGCATGTGCATGTTCTGTAGTTGGTCAATGCTGAGTCATTGCTGGGCTGGCCACGCAGATAGAAACAGGCTTCTGGGGGGGCCAGCTGGAGGGGTGTAGGAGGGCATGCTCTGAGCATGCTCTGAAACGTACAGGAAGGGAATTGGTTGTTGTGACAGGACACATCAGGAACTGTGGTGACGCAATATTTCACGATGCCAAGTTCACACAAACATATTGACGTACGCGTCCCCTGGTGTATCTGACAAGCCTCAAGAAAAGTTTAGTGGGCTTTTTGAAAGACGCTAACCCAAGATTTTACAGCTTTTCATCTCCGAATGTTGTCACTCAGGCCATTGAGAGAGATGTGAGCCACAAGATAAAGCAAGTTGCTCCATGTTTGGCCTAACCACAGTGTTCCCTCCCCTCCCGTTTCTTGTAGGTTTTGGTGATCTGTTGGACGGCAGTCTCCTCTTCTTCACACATAGACAGCCTTAGACACACATTAATACTTCCTGTAGTTAGAATAGACCCTTCTCTGCTCAACTGGAGTATAATGGTATGTACAATAGGCACAAATTGAAATAATTGTTACAGTAAAACTGCTGCAGTTTAATGAGATGTGTGCTTTTATACTCAGCAAGTCATTGATCTGTAAATGAGGAAGATATGTTTGCACAAGGCTCTTTAGTATAAAAAAGTAATTCTGTGATGCTAATGTCTCCAAGTGGACACTGTGGCACTGTTCACAAAGACTTGCTCAGTTGCTGTGATGAAACTCCTGTTAAAACGAGATGAAAGCGCACCCGGCGTCTTTGTTGTGTCCCAAAAAGCATCTTCATTATCAATGATGCAATAAAGTGGTAAAATATTTAACATTAGCTTTGTTGTAAGACTTGTCATCCCAGAAGTAAAATAAATACTCATACAGTATAGTAGATTTTCTTTCACTATGTCATACACCTCTCACATTATATACCATACCATACCAATTTATTCATAGAGCACTTAAATTGGCAACAAGGCCAACCAAAGTGCTGTACAATAGAAACAAACAAGCACATATATGTA
>JBBPBX010001032.1:43464-73142 GCA_038048925.1 Garcialebias charrua | reverse complement strand
AAATAAAAGTTATTTATATAATTTATTTATAATCAGGTCTCTCTTAAATGAGTCATCGAGGCTCAATGGGATTAACCTGTCTAAATAAAGGTTGAATGAATGCATTTTCTTGCTGAATTTTTTAAAAATTATCTGCATACAAGTTTTGTGAAATGCAGTACGTAGTAATTAATGCAAAGAAATGAACAGAGCAGATGTTTACCACCTCTTAAAACACAGTAAACATCCAATAAAGAGCTTATTAGTGACACATTTGATTGACTTCTGCTTTCTACTGACACTTCTGAACTGCCTGTTTATAAAAGGTCAAACACAACAACTGAGCTTTAAATAATTATCTTAATCTCAAATGTCCTTTTATTTAAGCCAACTGATAACTTAGGAAGAACAAAAAAGCAGAAGGAACACTGAATTGAAACACGTAGACACAGACGGATCGTGCTGCATGCAGTGCAACTGATTCACCTCATTCACTGTCTATTCAACATACTCATTTAAATACTCCAGGCTTGGTGTCTTTGCAGTTTTGAGTTACTACTACTACTAATAATTTACTTTCACTCTTCTCATTACTTCATAACCAAGATTTTCCGGTAATCCATAAACATGATTGTATTAAGTACCTTTTTTTTTTATAGATTTTTGTTCAGTTGACAAGTTTATGGTTTATGGAAAATCTTTGTCCTTTGAGTGAACTGTGACTGGTCTTATCTACAAGAACACTTTAGGTATAGTTGATTGCCAGATATTTTGCAGACCCGGAAAATCCACTTTGTGCCGTTCAAAATTGAGCGCTGATAAAATCGGCTGCACTTTCTTAAAGCTGGGGTATGTAAGATTGTAATGTAGTCTGTAACTTTTCAAACAATATATTTTTAACATATTTCTTCACTCAGTCACTATCTACTGACAAACTGATGTTAGACAAAGTAATCTCTGAAAAAAACTATAGTCCCCTTGCTTCTCTATCAGCATTTATAAAAACACTGAAAACACAAGAGTGACCAGGACACTGACAGCCAATAAAAACAGAGTTGTTTGTCACGCCCCAACCCACGCCCCCACCTGTCCCAGCCGCAGCTCGTTCTCATTCAAAGGATTGCAAAGCGATGCAGGACTGTTTTTTATGTGACACAAAATGTATTAAATATCCCTTCTTTATCCCAGAGCTGGACTTTTATTTAGTTTTTTTGCCAAAAGCCAAGTGATCGCTTCATCCTGCACTGACAGGAATGAGGAAATGGATTTGTCACGACTCACGAGCGAATTAAAACATGTCCAACGTTGCTTCGTGAACCTCTGATGATTTCTGCTGGATTTTGTGTTGTTAGATGAGTGATTCATGGTTTTATTAAATTTTTTAAACAGTTATATTATCATATAAACACAGAACTTCGGAGCGCAGAGACAGGAGGAGGTGGAGCATTCCACACATTCCAGACCAGCGCTGAGACATGAGGAAGTCACGAGCGAATTAAATCATGTCCAAACGTTGCTTCGTGAACCTCTGATGATTTCTGCTGGATTTTGTGTTGTTAGATGAGTGATTCATGGTTTTATTAAATTTTTTAAACAGTTATATTATCATATAAACACAGAACTTCGGAGCGCAGAGACAGGAGGAGGTGGAGCATTCCACACATTCCAGACCAGCGCTGAGACATGAGGAAGTCACGAGCGAATTAAATCATGTCCAAACGTTGCTTCGTGAACCTCTGATGATTTCTGCTGGATTTTGTGTTGTAGGACTAGCGCTCCATGGTTTTATTTTATTTTATTAGAAGGTTTTATTACCATAAACACAGAATATCGCAGCGGCTCTGAGCAGACAGAAGCAGGGGGCGGAGCAGATCCCAAGTTCACCAGAAGCACGGACTGTGCCATATATGGCTCTGAGGGGAGGGAGCAGAATGCTTTTCTGCGCTGAAAATATTTCTAAGTCCCAGAGTGTTCAAGAGTGTTCAAATATCGCAGACCCTAGCTTTAATGTTTGAACATCGTATAAAATGTTCAAGTTCTTAAGAAATGTGACCGTTCAGCCAATTTCATTTTAGAGCTTTGGCTATTGCACAATATTTGGTATACTGATATTATTACATTTTTATTTAGTTTTACATTTTTTTGCCAAACTTTTTTTTTCTCTGCACACTTGTCTCCTGATTGAACCCCAACTACTCTCCTGTAACACGTGTTTCTGTCTCTCAATGTTCTGTGTGTGTCCGCAGTGATTCTCATCCATTCTGGTTACTGCAATGAATGGTAACACTATCCATCCAGCCAACACCACTTCAGCAGGAGGAGGTCCAAGTGTAGCAGTGCCCCCAAGAGGCTGGAGGGAGTTCTGCGAGCTGCATGCCATTGCCACAGCTCGACAGCTGGCTGGACATTACCGGAGCTTTGCCAGAGAGCATCCGCAACATGACGTGGTCCCACCAGAGGCCTTTTCCAAGCACTTCACTGACTTCTTCCAGCACCACTTTGGCTATGAAGTTGACAAAGATGGGACTCCACTCAGCCAGAGCACTGCTGCTCCTGTTAGTGCCTCCTCCACATCTTCACTGGACTCCCCTCTTCCACCGCACACTGTGAACAGCCGATTGCGGATCTCATCTTTGTCTGGGGCACAGGACTATCGGGAGGCGGGCAGGCCAAGTGGAGGAGCTGCTCCAATCTCCGTGGCACCAAAGGTGGAGTCAGTGGTGAGCCGGGAGCGGGAGCAGCCACTGAGATGTGCTGCAAGAAACTCCTTTTCGGAATCTCTCAGTATTGGCAGTAGGTCGTTGTTGATTCATAGCCATAGCAGTGATGAAATCTCCGGCGCTGATCGTCACCAGGTGTCTGAACGGTACACCTCCGAGTCCTTGGCCTCAAGCCCTGGACTCAGTGACGTCACACATTTCTCCGTCAGTCAAATCCAGCAGACAGTAAGACGGCTTTTTCAAAAACGAACTTACTCTAGCCCTCGCTCGTCCCAGGACCTGTCCCCCAGCAACCCCACCACCAACAGCAATCTCCCAAACAGTGGTCACAGAGTGGGTGGAATTTTCTCCGCCAATGAGGGAGGGTCATCCTCTTCCTCACATTCATCCTCTTTTGCGAGCTCTGAAGCCACGCCCACAGCCTCTTCAAATCGGCCTGGCGTGGTCTCTCACCTCCTCGATGGTTTCCGATGGTTTCGCAGCAGAAGCATGAGGCAGAGGAGGCCAGAGGGGAGTGGCTGCTGTAAAGAGGGCCAACTCAAGTACTTGCTGGTAGATGACACTATCTTGGACTCTCAGCCCCACTGGCAACGCTGCCGCCTGCTGGTCAGGAGGATCAGAGACACTCAGAGTGGAGGAGGGAGCGAGAGGTACCAGTTGGAGCTCTACGATCCTCCAAAGGTAGAAACACGTGCTTGTTGAGATTACCACACCCTTATAATCAAGCGTATCTTGCGGAATCATTTACTGCAGTTTTGGCATCACTTTTTCCTGTAGGTGCAACACAAACAGTCGATGACGATGGTTTTTAAGAAGACGGCATGTTTTTCTGTTGATTTCTGCAGAAACTTCAATTTACTCTATAGCAGTCTTAAATAATAAAAAAGTCACTGGAAAGTTTCCACACAAACCATAGGTTTTTTATTTATTTAAGAGTTTAGATACATAAATTATGGATGATGGTCAATTTCTTCTAGTTACAAGTCACAAGATTCATCAGTCTTTAGCGTAACAAACAGCTGGTGTACAGCAATCACTGCATTGTGATAAATAGGCCCTGGATTTTTTTTTGCAAGATTAGGATACTGATAGTCGATGTGATTTACAGGAAATCTACTTTCTCAAACTCTCATGACATGGTTTTTATTGACGAACATGAAGTTTTTCCTGCTCTCTTGGTGGTTTTTGACTTTTTTCAGAAAAGGAGGGGTGGGGATATTTGAAAACACTGATATAGAGGACATCCTACTTTCATGACTGATCACACGACCCATCATTTGTTTTCGATTTGTCAGGTTAAACAGGGCCTTTGCTTTAAAAGATGACAACAGCACACCATTTATCACACCAAGGCGACTGATTTCGTGTCTTCACAACTGTGTTCGTTGTTTGCAATCGTTTTTTTTTTTCATAACTTGCCATTGGCGAAGTGCAAGTATTTCAGGTAGTATTTAAATAAACTCTGAATACAGTACTTGCAAAAATATGAGTGTGAGGAAGCAATTAAAATAAAAAAATTATTGAATTTCTCTTTTATCATGCAATGGTTTTTACTTGTTGCTATTTTATTTTATATTTGTATTTTTGGTGTGACAAGGTGTTCAGCATCTAAGCACATTCAAATTTTGTTGACACTATTCGTCAATTGTATGCATGCGCTGCTCTCAGTGCTCTCAGTGCAGAAGTTACCTGCTTTCACAAGACTCTGCTTTCTCAAAAATGTGCTTTACTTCTCAGAAGGCCACACACAACTCAGCCATTGAACATCTGGCAGGTTCCTCATCTTGTGTTTCATATCTGTATGAGATGAGACTGCAAGATCTATTTGTGTCAATAATTTGAACACCCACAGAAACCTTAAAAGGTTTGTTAATATAAGTTTGCCAACAGTGATGCAAATTAACACGCACATAAGCACGCACATAAAGACTAAATTTTTGTTTGTTTGTTTCCAGCTGTTTTAATTGAAGGGATCCCCCCACTCTTCCTTTTTAAAACCATCTATTTTCTCTTACGCTGTTTATTTTATTTTATTATTATTGTTTTTTTTTACATCTTGAAGGCATCTTTTGGTGCATGTTTCCCACATGGCAAAACAAGACGAGCTCCCAGGTTTTAGATTTACTTCACAAAACTGCAAGTTTTTCAGGTGTTTTTCTATCACACTTATTTCAGTTTAACTTGACTGTAACAACTCATTTAGTTTTTCATGCCCAAAGCAGTTTAGAAGTAAAGCATCCTTTATTCTTCTAGACAAAGAAGTCAAGAAATAGCAAGATTTTATCCATATATTTTATTGCACCCATTAGTTTAAATGCACTCACTTTTTAAAAGTATTGAAGTTAATTTTTGTCTCCAACGAGTTCATTTCTGTGCTCAGATCTTTAAAAGTCTGCAACCAGTAACATTCTTTTACTCTTTGGTGTGTAGATATACCTCCCACACTCTTTCCTGTTTGTTTGGGGTTTGCTTCAGCCAGTCACAACTTCTGTTCTTTTTAACATATTCAAGCCAATCAGAAAACAAACAAAAAAAGTCACATTTTTAAAATTTCACGTTGTTTTGCCTACGTCAAATTTTATAAACATGCAACATAAAATGGTTGTCTTCTGACTTTGCCTGCTGACATCTCACCACAGCACAGCAGGACGTTTTTCTTTATCTCTTTCTTTCTTTCAAATTTTTTGTTTTTACTAATATGCATGCCTGGGTCCCCACACAGAATTAAACCCTGCAGTATTTCCAGATGGGGCTCCAGCTGAGGCTGCACACCCAGTCTCTTAAGATCCCCAAACAAGTACAGGAAACCCCCGACCTACGAACGAGTTAGGGACCTAAGAACGGTTCGCAGCTCGATCCGTTCGTAGGTAGGGGGTGAAAATTATATTAAAAAAAAAATTATTCATTCATTCATTCATTCAACCTTTATTTATCATGCTAACGGAGCGCGCACACACATTAAATGTACAGTAGTGTACTGTAATGTTAAACATTGCTATTCACATTTACAGAATAAATAAAAATATATTTTCTTACTTTGAGATGGTCAAAGCCGACATCTTAGGTTGCCATGCGTTGATTGTTGTCGGGGCCGAGCAGCGCGGCGGCCGGCCAGTGAACCACCGCAGCTGCTCCAGACCTGTTAGCTAGCTGGCTAGCTTCTGCTAGCCAAGCCATGAGCTGGTGTTGGAGCGGCGGCGCGATCAATCTGTAGCTCCTGCTCCAGCCTGAGACGTCCACAGAGCTCACAGAGACGTTTCCAGCTCGTAATTAATCCATATGAAGCCATCCTGGTCACCAGTCTTCGGCTGGCTCCCGGGCAGCTAACCTAAAATGGCGTCCGGTGTTCTGTGACCGGAGACCCCAGTGACTGAACCTAAAATGGCGTCCGCCGTCCGGTGTTCTACATTAATTTGTGACCGTGTAAACTGAAGACCTACTTCCTGTTGCCCAAGAATGCTCAGAAATTGCTCAAAAATGATCAGAAATGATCTTTTTTATCATAATTATTATTTATAAAGCCTTTAAAACAACCAGAACATGAAATTAAGAACATTTAAACACAAAAACACAAAAAAAAAAAAATTTTTTTTTTTTTTTAATACAGTAATTTCATATTTTTATTAAATATGATATGTTCGTAGGTCCCGTGGTTCGCAGGTCGATGGGGTCGTAGGTCGGGGGTTTCCTGTAATCAGAGCAGCCAGTTTGAATGATGTGCAGAGTTCAGCCTCCTCACAGCGATTGCAGATTTGGAGTCAGGCACAGGGAGAGGTTCATGAAAAGCCACTGTGTGTGTGTGTGTGTTGTATTTATTGTTGTTATTTTTAATTTAGCAGCCCTCAGCTCTTCAGGCAGCTGCAGCTTTAACCATGTGCATGAGGTAATTCAGTTGATGGCAGAAGCAGAGTTTTGTGTGTATGAGTGTTCTTGAATGCTTGTTTGTACAGAAGAGGAGGGCACTGGAAGAATTTGCCTGGCCCTTTGCAGTGAAGCTTTAATTTGCTAAACTGCATTGTTGCTCACAATGTTCTCCCTCTTCTTGTGTGTGTAATGTAGTGTGTTTAATCTTGGCAGGACGGATAGATAAGCTTCTGAAAATGGCCTTAAAAGGAAGGGGAGCTGTGAAGCTGTATCCTTAGTTTTTACAATGCTAGAAAAAAATACATGCATTTACACCCAAAAAGCAGTTAATTAAACACCTGCCCAAAACGAACTTGTGTGCCAGTGTGCTGTAACAAGTCTGTAAAGTATGGTAGTACTTTTTGCGAATTTAAAAAGGTTTTTCCACACCTCAGTGATTTTTTAATTTTTTATTTATTTTTGGAAGTCAGAGTCAGAGAGTCTTTATTGTCATTTGCACCGCATGTGGTACATGTGATGAAAACGAGATTATGTACACGGGGTCCCAGTTACATCCAACAACAAATGCAAGAGAAAAACCGTAATAACATCTAGAATTAACTAAGAGAAACATCAACTAGTAATACACTAAGCCCTAATGTAGTGGAAAGAAAAACATCATTATAAACAGCAGCACGAAGCCTGTGTGTTCACAGTATATATAAAATGGATTGTGCTCATGTGTATTCTTTATTTATAACTGTTATTATGTGCGTGTGAGTGAAACAGAAGTGATATCAGTGAGCTCATTTAACACAACAGGACAAGCTGAGGGAAAACTGATGAAGCCCTTGCGTGAGAAAAGAGCAATCAAGGCAGAGCTCCAGGTTCCTCATAGTAGTCAGAAAATGCAATTTAGCCCTAAATGGTAATCCTCCGTCATATTTTAAGCAACATATAACACTGTTGCTTTCTGTGTAAACCAAGCAGATTTTTAAACCAAATTTTTAGTTTAAAGCCACAATAAATATGATTTTTTTTTGTGTGTGCAACACGCTCATTTTCCACCTGTGAAAGTTTCGTCCAGTAAGTTTTATAGACAGTTACGGCATTTTCACTTCTGCATACTCTGAAATGTTAGCACACACTTGGACCTAAAATAGCACTACATTTAAGGGGGAGGGAGACATTTTGTTCTGTCATAGTGTCAACATTTAGATGGGGTTAGGATAAAATAAGGTGCCGGTTCATGTAGCTCGGTTTAAGTGGCCAAATTGGGGGAGGGAGTCAAATATTGACGTTTTAGAGCTATGAAAAAGCATTTGCAATCATGTTACTTGACTGAAACAGACTTCTTTTATGTTTATTTTGTTTTTGTGAGACATAAGGACCACTGTTGGAACAGTCCTCTTAAACGCAATTTTATGAGCAAATTTCGTCTGTGTTGTTTTGCAAGTTAAGTGACAAAATCAGAAAGCCAAGCAAATTCAAGTTTTCTTTCATTGCAGAAGTGATTCTTGTCTTGTCAGCTGAAAAAGGCAGAAGTCCTTGATGTCGTCTGATACTTTTTTTCCCCAAACTCCTAAAAGTCCTGTCTTGTTGTTTTATGCCGGCCATTTGTGGATAAATTGATACAGAACTCATATCCCTGCCTTCTTATAAACTTTATGGAGTATTCAGTAAACATTCTGATGAACTCCTAATTTTTAATGCTTAAATGTGCATTGTATGTTGAGTTGGTGTCTTTTCTCAGCTTTGTCTATCCTAATATCAGAGAGACGCAGAGAGACAACTCTCTGGAAAATGATGGCGTTCGGTCTTCCAGAGTGAGTTCCCAGTTCCCACAAACGAAAACAGTCTGATGTGCTTCCTCAGGCCTCCTGTAGCCTTCATCTTAATCATACCCCTCTCATCTCATTTCAGCTGTGTGTACGTGTTTGTGCGTTTGCATGTGTTTGTTCCAGCTCTAGCCTTAATCTTTCCCACATGCTCTCATTTCATGCTGGTGTGTGTGTGTGTGTGTGCACCAATACAGTGTCCTGTTGCTCTCAGAGTTTATCCCTCTCTGTCTGTATTCCTTTGTGCTCCTGCTGTAGACATATTTTTTTAATATTTGGACCAATTTTCAATTATTGATGCAATAAAAGTTCAATTCTTACCGTCTCGGCAAGGTCATGCAATACAAAATCTGAATTCTCTCCACACAAAAGTTGCCCGTAGAAAAGACGAACCCTGGAATTCTGCCGCATTAAACAAATAGAGTTAAAGTTAAACATCAAAATGCAAAATATGTTTATGCCTGTGATAGCCTGGTTCTGTTTATATGTTAGTACATGCTCATTTCTCTCTCTGAATGACATAAAGAGGTGTTTGCAACATCAGCGGAAAATATTTTTCTAACAGCCAGACCCTGTTATCCATCTGTTCTGTTTCTTGTACTTCAGGCTCTCATATGGCAACATGCAGTGTTAATTTGGATCTCACCACATACCACAACTAAAGCTCTGAATATATGGGCCCTAGTCAGCTGAAGAGCACAAAAAAAGATAATAAAACTGAGATGCACAGTGCACAGCAGGAGGCATGAACAAAAGGCAGTTTGACTATAAATAAGCCAAGAAAAAAAAGAGCGGTGAAGCTCCAACTCTTTAAAACACACAAGAGTTTAAAAAGTGTTTTTATTTTTATTTATGAAAGTACTCTCTGGTTCCACACACAGTTGTAGGATACAAATCTGTAGGCTTTAAGTGAAATCAGTCAAAAATAACAACAAACTCACCTAATTTCCTGAGGTCCTAATGAAACGTCTGCGGTTTGATTGTAATAAAACAAAATTGCTGTCTGTCTTTTGAAACTTTATTTTTATTTTTTATTTTACAGGGTACCGTTATATTAAGTTAACCTGCCTAAATAAAGGTTGAATGAAAAAAAAAAAAAGTTAACATATGAGTTACACTCTCATTGTAATCTCCCTTTACATATCTGCTCCATAAACGCTCCACTCTGCATTCATTTATTTGTTTATCTTTAGATGTTAACTTTGGTTAACATAAGTTTTTCATTTAACTCTTCAGTGTTCCTTATTATACATTTATCAACACAAAGAAAATTGACTGGGGAAAAGAAAAGAGTTTAAAACTGACGGTGAGGTTTCTTTCTTGTTGTATTAAAAAAAATTACTAGAAGGAAGCATCTGTAAAATATCGGCTTATTTCTTTTCAAGTGAAATTTATCAAAACATTTGAATGATTAACAGAGTACAGTAATATATTTTGTTTATGAGCCAAAAACAAATTTAGGGGTATTTTTGTGTTCTTTTATGTTAGTAGATTCCCCATATGCCTGAATATAATACTGTGAAACAGAATGATTTATGTCACTTTATATAAGAATTTGATTTTCTATTGGAATTTAGTTTTTCTTAATTATTTATGATTAATTTTTCCTGTTTCCAAGGTCTATTTTTGCATTGTTTGGGACTTTGTTTTATATTACCGGGTATGTCTCTTGTTGTCGCATTTGCTTTGAAATCCTCCCAACACTTTTCCCCCCAATATTTAGACCTTTACTTGGTCTTTGTCTAGTTCTGTGTTTTGTACAATATGGCCTGTGTGATTTGTCAAATCTTGTAATTGGCTCTTGTTATTTTGAAATAATGCTCCTGAACTTTCTGCTTTGCAGCAACCATCAGTTTTGTATTGTTTAATTAGTTTTTAACATTTTTTGCCTTCACTTAGCAAGATTTTTTTCAAAGTATGCATAATAGATATTAGCTGAAACAAGTAAATGATATTTTAATTATCACTTTGATAAGATTTTAGTGTTGGTTGGACTATTGCATCATTATTATTATTATTTACGTTGTGACTGTCAGAATTATGATTGTGGGAACTTACAATTTTTTGACCAGATGATTGATTAGCTAATCCCAAAACTCAACATGAGATTAATGGCTGTAGGAAATAGCTAACATTTAGTATAATTTTGTAGAACACCAGATGGCTGTTCTGGCTTGACTGCATTCAGAGCACAGATTGTTTCTTCAGAGACAGTTTCAGTTTACATCACAACAGTCTCTTTATCTCACCCACAAAGTCAAATATTTTCCTCTTTCCAGGGATCGAGTTACATGAAACCTAGAAATTGTACCTTGAAGCGAGTCATATATTGTGTGTGGGTGTACATGCATTTTTCGGCGCTGTATTCACTGCGTCTGGAGTGCAAATATCATGTACTAATCCCCTTTGCAAAAACATGTATCAAGCACGAGACTAGATGTGCATGCTTGTCCTCTCTGGCTCAGTGAACCAAATTACTGCAGAGGTTCAGTTTTTTACTTTCTACAGCCCGATCTGCCAGGAGCTTTCTTAGTATATATTGTCTTAACTGCTGTGCAAAATGCAACACAGTAACTTTAAGGCAAGATAATGTTCTTTTATCCAATTTGCTCCTGTTTTCACCTAAAAGGGGGTGGAGTTTTTTTCATCAACTTTTCGTAATGTTATCTTTGGGGTAGAGGTAGGGCAGCCGACTCGGGACCTGAAAGTCCCAGGTTCAATCCCCAGCCATTCCCACATGTTGTGGTCTCTCTGCGCAAGACATCCAAACCCTAATTGCTTCCCAGGTGCTTACCTAGCTGCCCACTACTCTACCTGGGTGTATCCTAGATGGGCTAAATGCAGAGAACCAATTCCATCATTGAATGGGAACATACAATGATGACAACAAATAGCACACTACTTTACTTATTGGGTGCATTTCTATGACTGGTTAACTTTGGGAGTCAATCCAATTCAAGATTGACACAAAAACAGCTTAAATTTCTTGTGGTAGCTGAAAGTCATTGTCAACACACTTTGAGCTTTAACATTTCTTTCATTTACAAAGTTTGACTAAAACAACTATACCTCTCTCCCTTCTCATCATAAGCTGCTGCTGATCTCATGCTGCTGATTTATTTCATGCTGCTGTGTTCATTCGTACTCTTATGCTCACACAGACTCATGTTCGTGCTGCTGTTGTTCTGTGTATTATTGTTTTTGCACTATTAAGTGTTTAGCGTATTCTTAGCTTAGCATATTTCTTAGTTCATATCTTAGATCTTATTACTGCTTTTCTTTTACAATTTATGCTTTTGTTGGCTGTAACTGGGACCCTGTGTACACAGTTTCGTTCCATTACATGTACCACATGCGATGCGACTGACAATAAAGAAACCTTGACCTAAGGCATCATAATTTTAGACTGATTGTTAGACTGATTGGTAACTCTAAATTGACCCTAGGTGTGAGTGAGACAGGTCCCTCTTGTAAATGAGTCCCCGTGGCTCAACGAGGCTAGCCTGTATAAATAAATGTTGAATGATTGAATTTTAAACGTGGACATTAAAGGCAGCTGGTATTGTGCATTATTTTAGCAAATATTTGGCTTATAATTAAGAACATGTTATCAGCATAAAGTGTTAGGAAAGCTTACACTTTTTCCCAAGGAAATGTGTAATTTGCTTATTTTACTTTGTCTAATTTTACATAATGTAAGACATTGTAGATGAAACTGATTGTGTTGTGGTGGTTTTTAGTTCATTCTTATTGTTTGATCTTTTTTTTTCTCCCTTGTTGAAAGTTTTCTCACACCATAGTTGCATTAAAGTGGGCATGAGGGATTATATCGGATTAGAGAGCCATTATTTACTCGAAGTCAGCAGTAATGGCTCTTGTCAGGAAAACTCTAAGCCATGAGAGAAACTCCAGAGCTAAAACCCACACATTTCCAAGGAAGGCATTTGATGTTACCATATTAATGTCCTCAAAGGTTTCAACTTCTCACATGTTGCCAATTAATAAGTGACTGTTTTTCCAACTTGTCGTACGGGGGCGGCCGTGGTGTAGTGGTAATGGCAAGCCCCTTTCATAAGACGCATCAATCCGTCTCTGATGCGTGTTCAGATCTCCAACGAGCATTCAGAAAACAAACAAACGCGGCTTGGCGAGTAAAGTTGACTCGCCTCTGATCCGTGCCTGATCCGTGAGCAGAGGTAGTGTTAAACCCGCATCTGTCGACTTGTGAAAGGTCTCGGGGCTGCGCGGCTTCAAACTGATTTGAATAATGACGTACATCTCCCGGCGCACACTGTCGCGCTGTATTTAAATGTGTAAACAACAACATGACATCTGTATTTTCCTCGCGCATCACTCGCTATTCTTCGCCGAATCTTTTTCTTTTTTTATTGATCATCACGGAAATGTCTAATTGGGGTGATGCAGAGACCTGTGTGCTCCTGTCTCTGCGCGCAGAGGAGGAAAAAGGGACTTACCGGTACAGTGAAGGATGGGGCCCTTCTGGAGCGGATTGCTTTACTGATGCGAGAGCAAAAAAAAAAAAAAAAAAGCATTCGGAGAAACACAACGATGTTCGCTAGCGTCGCCATGTTTGTTTACATCCACCTCTGCGGTGCGGTCCCACGTTAAACACGCAGCCACCACGTCCTCTGAGCAGCAGATTTTCACCACGCCTCTTTTCAACACGCGCTCCAAATCGTTTTGTGAATGCTCCATTGAGGTCGGGCTGTGGCTGGATTCAACTTTGTTTTCGATGGGTATTAAAGCCGGACTCGTCTGTGCGGGAACTGCGCGGGTCTGACTTATGGAAGGGGCTGCAGTCGACCCCTGATCGGAAGGTTGGAGGTTCGAATCCCGCATCCGCCCACCATGTGTCGTTGTGTCCCTGGGCAAGACACTTAACCCTGAGTTGCTCCCGGTAGGTCTGGATGGCGCCTTGCAAGGCAGGCTACCACTACCGGTGTATGAATGTCTGAATGAATGGGTGGATGGCTGGTATTGTAAAGCGCTTTGGAGCTCCTCACAGGGGGCTGGAAAGCGCTATATAAATAAGCTCCATTTACCATTTACCATTTACATTTTGTGGGTATGAATGAGCAAGCAAACAAAAAAAACTGTACTTTTCCTCCTTGATGTTCTTTAATATAACAATAGCTGTAGTTTATTATCAGGGTGCATATTTTAGTTTGTATTGTGAAGTACAGTACATGTATACCTACAAGTTTACAGATATCATGGGGTGAAGTTTTGGCAGTTTGACATCTATGGGCCCAGTTGCTGTTTCTCAGGCCCGTTGATTGGAATACCATCTGGAGAATTTCTTTGAGAATTACAGAAATGAGGAAGTTGAATGGGACCTTATAAGATCTTCTGCTGTAAAAAAGAAAAACGTGATACTCTACATAGCGTGCTGTCTTTGCATCTAGTCAAAGGTGAACACAGCGAGTGAATGACTACCAGTAGATTAAAGAGGCCATGTCATTTTTCTTCACTCGTTTTGCATCCTTTTGCACACTGCATGCCAAAGAGGGTACCTGTAAATGCTTGCTATCACCGAAAAGCAGAGAAGTTGTGCTTAGAAACAGTTTGAAACAAAAGCATAAAGTTAACCGTACACAGTTTTGTTTCTAAGTTTGTTTGCGCTACGTTTAAAGGAAACAGAAAACCTTCTCAGGCGGAGTGGAAAACTTATCTCACACGATTTAAAAATGGATTTGTGTTTGCTCGTGAACGTTTCAATGTGACAAGAATCAAGAGAAACATCGAAAGGAAGTGGAGTGGTTAGAGTCATGTGGTCAAGATGTTTGTCAGATCTCTTGCTGTGTCTCTTTCTAGTTCAGCGTCTTAATCGGGCGACATGCTCATGCTGAGTGTAGCTCTGTCTGCAGTAATAACATCAGATGTGCTGCTCATCACATGGCTTCTCTTTAGTCATTAATAATATTTAATCATCTATGCACAGCAGATGTGTGCTTTTATTGCATTCATCTCCTCTTTTATGGTGTTTATTATCTATTTATCTGTGTGTGTGTGTGTGTGTGTGTGTGTGTGTGTGTGTGCGTGCATGCATGCATGTGTGTGTGTGCATGTGTGTGTGTGTACGTGCAACCTAAACCACAATGCCAGTGCTCATGACCTTGCTGGGTAGCGAATGGAAAGCCCCCAGTCACTGCAACCCAAGCCCAGCAGTTTTCTCTTGGCCTCTTTGTATCTTATTCAGCAGCTTTCACACACACACAAACACACACCTTTAACCAGCAAACGTACATAAACCGTTGTTTTACAAAGCACCATTACGTCACAGTTTGAGTAAGCACAACTTCAGCGTGCGCCTGCTCTGTCAAAGCATGTCGCTTTTAGAGGCACAACAAAAAGGTTTCACTTTACGTTCAGAGGTTTAAACGTAACATTTCAACTGAATCAACATGGTTCCCCACCAAGAACTTTATTTTAATTTACCCCTTTATAGCTCGGGAATGATGGGAAAAAAGTTTCCAGTTTTAACCAGTAGAGGGTGATGTGTGGTTGTTGTACCGGTAGTTCAAAAGTAATGTTGTATTTCTTTCAAAATAAAGTGCAAAAGATAAAACGGAGAACGGTCAGAAAGTTACATTTTGTTTTTAATCCAAATATGAAAGCACTTGGTTCTGTCTGTTTCCAGGAAAGATTGAGCTACACTTGGCTTTGTTGTTTTTAAAGTTATGTTTTAGGGTTATACTGTATTGTTAAAATATATTTATCATTCAAAACTAAATGCGGACATGCAATGAGCTGAAAACCAATAGCTTGTGCAGGGGAGACATGATTTACTACCAAATGCTTTAAAGAAATGGCCCATTACAACACCAAATGCTCATTTTATTTGTGAAGATATTTATCCACATAGCTTATTGGATTTGAAAACTTTTTTTATTATTATTCTTGCTTACTGCAATAAAAATATTAATGCAACATAAAGATGCTGCTCTCCGCAGCAGCCTGTTAAAATGAGATGGTTAAAATGAAACCGTGTATAAACTCCTGTCTCAGAATGATTCAGGTGATTGTCGTAATTTTTAAGTTGTAAACTTTTGTGTTAAGTTCAGGATTTAAAAAAGGAAATTTATGTTGAATTAAAGGCGATAGAATATTTTTCGAACTTCCATTTCTTCTGTGTGAAGGTCAATGAGAGGTTATATAAGCTGGCCTGACGTTTTATCATTTCCTGTGTGCTTGGTTGATGGAAGTGTTAATGCAGAGCAGTGTGCAAAAGATTGAAATCTTACTTCATTTATTTTTATCTTGTTTTCAAGGAGCGGAACTTTCTTGTAATCTTTTGAAGTGGTTTTGATCAATATTTCTCTAGGTTTTTTTGAAGATCCCTCAGTTTTTCTTTAGACTTTGGCAGCTTTTTCACTCGTTTTCTGCCTAGTACCTGACAGAAATGTTATTTGATAGTTAAGTCACTTATTATTAAGCTACCTGTAAATTATTCAGGCATCAATTGGCTCCTAAACTCAAAAGATACAACAGTTCTGAGTCAAAACACGACAGACAACTTGGCAAAGAACCCGATACTTTGGCACTTTTTTTTTTTTTTACCAGTGGCCCATGACACCAACATAATTTGTTCCCGTTTCTAGTTAGTTATGAAAAACACCAAAGACTCACAAAAATGAAACTGTATTTTAGCACCAACAAGGAGATTCCCAATTTTTGTTGAATCTAACAAAAATCTGTTATAAATGTCAAGTCAAGTAAACTTAAGTTGTAGAGCACATTTAAAACAGAAACTGTTATTTATTGAGCATGAATTTTCTTGAGCATTCATTTTCTTGTTATCAAAGTGCTTAACAACAACAACAATGGGAGTCAAAAGAATTAAAAAAATACCAAACACTAATGATTATATCCGATAATTCTCAATCAGGTCATCTGGACAGTTTCCTTTTAGTAGAAACATTTCACCCTCACTCCAGAGGGCTTCATCAGTCAGAGTAGTTCCAGCACACTGTTCCCCCACCAAGCCGTAAACAACTTAAGTGGACCAACCAGTTTACTGGAGCCAAGATGGTTTCTGGAGGCCGTCCTGTCCCTCGTCGACTCCTCCCAGGCAGGCAGCCACAGCCAAATGGTAAATGGAGCTTATTTATATAGCGCTTTCCAGCCCCCTGTTAGGAGCCCCAAAGCGCTTTACAGTACAATACCAGCCATCCACCCATTCATTCACACATTCATACACAGGTAGTGGTAGCCTGCCTTGCAAGGCGCCATCCAGACCTACCGGGAGCAACTCGTTCAAACTTTACCCTACTTGGCCTGGTTCTGAACCAAAGTGGTTCAAGACAAGAAAGTCAGGACGTCAGTATATTAGCAACATACATACTGTATTTTGTTTTTATACATTTTAAATCGCTGAAGCGATTAAAAAAAACTTCTTTTTTTTAATGCATAAAATGTTTTTAATAATCGCTTCCACCTCCGTCCAACCTGTCTGCCCGAGTCGGGGTTCAGACTTCCTGATTTCATGAGGACTGTTCTGGACCGGCTGTCTGCGAGTCACGGCTGCGCTTAGAACCGGGAAGATGACACAGGATTTTAGGTTTTAGTTTTGGTTCTGAGTAGCAGCTTCATGGGCTTCCAGAACATCCCCAGTTTTTAGTAGTTTTAATAGTGTTTTTGTACCTGACTCTGCGCGTTTTTTGCGGGTGAATTATAGCCGAACTGAGCTGTTGAGAATTGGAGCGGATTTACCACAAGGCACAGCTGAAATCAGCAACGAACTCAAATCAGAACTCGGAAGATTGGATCTGCTTAGATCATCTTTCTGGAAGCAGATGCGCGGAGGAAAGAAGAGAAAGAGGTGCTCTCGAGGGAAAAAACGTGGCTGTCGAGCAGGAATCATGACGAGACTACGAGCAGACGCTAAAACCGGTAAACCCCCGATGCCGGCTTTATTTCTGTCTAACGTGCGCTCGCTCGACAACAAGATGGACCTGCTTCGTCTGAGAGTAACAACGTCGGAGGAGATGAGGAGATGTTCGGTGCTTTGTCTCACGGAAACATGGATCAATGAAGACACTCCTGACTCTGTTTACGAGTTGGATAATAAACTATTTTTCAGAACGGACCGGTGCATCGAGACTACGGGGAAAACGCGAGGTGGGGGTGTCTGCATTTACGTTAACAAAGACTGGTGCACGAACTGTGCCGTTATCAGCAGGATCTGCTCAGCTGCTGTGGAGCTTTTAACAATAAGATGTAGGCCACATTACCTCCCCCGCGACTATTCAGCGATAATAATAAGCAATGTTTACATAGCACCCGATGCTAATGCTAAAGTCGCCCAGGAAGAAATTCATGAGTTACTCACCTCGCTGCAGTGTAAATATCCTGAGGGGTTTTTCATTGTTTCCGGGGACTTCAATCACGTGGATTTACGTGCCATCCTTCCAACCTTCAATCAGCACGTTTTCACAGAAACACGAGGAAATAAGACATTAGACCAGGTCTACACGAATGTGAAGGGGGCGTACACGGCGAAGCCACGCCCACCGATCGGGGCTTCCGACCATCGCTCCCTGCTATTGGTCCCTAGACAGCTCCCCCCACTCCGACGTTCGATGCCAGAACAAAGAGTGATAACATCGTGGCGCCAAGATAGTTCCCCCATGCTGAGGGACTGCTTTGAAAACACAAACTGGTCTGTCTTCAAAGAGGCAGCTACGAATGGAAATTCAATTGACCTGGAGCTTTATGCTTCCTCTGTCCTGGGTTACATCAGTACATGTGCTGAAAATGTATCCATAAGAAAGTGTGTTAAATTTTACCCCAATCAAAAACCCTGGCTAAATAAAGATGTCCGCACCCTGCTGGCAGCCAGGGACACTGCATTCAAGTCTAAAGATACTGAGGAGTTGAGAAAGTGCAGGAGAGAACTGGATGATGGCATAAAGAAGGCCAAAGCCGCGTATGCACAGAGGATCGAGGGACAGTTCACCTCACATGATCCAAGGAGCATGTGGCAGGGCATCAAATGCTTAACAGACTACAAGGGCAAAAGCAAACAATGCCCCAGGGACCCATCCCTGCCTGATGCCCTCAATAAGTTTTATGCACGTTTTGATGATCCAAACAGACCAACTAGCACCAGACTCACCTCATCACCAGACGAGGAGCACCTCAAAGTGACCGCAGCAGAAGTGAGAGGCAGTCTCAGAAGGATCAACCCTCATAAAGCTACGGGTCCAGACAACATCCCAGGGAAAGTTCTGAAGGAATGTGCGGACCAGCTCTGTGAGGTGCTGGCTGACATCTTCACCACCTCACTTGCACTGGAGTCAGTTCCCACCTGCCTGAAGACCGCCACCATCATCCCAGTCCCAAAAAGCTCCACAGTGACTGGTCTGAATGACTATAGACCGGTGGCCCTCACCCCGATAGTCGCTAAATGTTTTGAGAAACTGGTCATGTCCCACATCAAGACAGCCGTCAACATCAACGAGGACCCTCATCAATATGCATATCGTGAGAACCGATCAACAGAGGACGCCATCTCCTCCGTGGTCCACACTGCTCTCACCCACCTGGATCAGAAGGACTCATACGTGCGTCTGCTCTTTGTGGACTTCACATCTGCCTTCAACACCATGATCCCCCAAACTCTGATAGACAAACTATCCACACTTGGACTAAGCCCCTCTATTTGTAACTGGGTCTTAGACTTCTTAACAGACAGACCACAGTCCGTGAAGATCCACAACTTCTCCTCCTCCACCATCACCCTCAGCACTGGCTCTCCTCAGGGATGTGTGCTGAGCCCTCTTCTGTTCACTCTGCTCACATATGATTGTATAGCCACACATCCAGGCTGTCATATTGTTAAGTTTGCAGATGATACAGCTGTGGTGGGATGCATCACAGATAATGATGAATCCAGCTACAGACAGGAGGTGGAACATCTGGAGAGCTGGTGCAAAGAGAACAACCTTCACATGAATGTGAAGAAGACGAAGGAGATGATTGTGGACTTCAGAAGGAACAAACACACCCACACCCCACTGTATATAGGTGGATCTGCGGTGGAGGTGGTCTCCAGCTACAAATACCTGGGTGTACACTTGAATGATAACCTCAGCTGGAGCAATAACACCACCAGCCTGATCAAGAAAGGTCATCAGAGACTCTACTTCCTCAGACGGCTGAGACGAGCCGGTCTGAGAAGCCCAGTCCTCACCTCGTTCTACAGGTGTGCAGTGGAGAGCGTCCTGTGCTCCAGCATCAACGTGTGGCATGGAGGCTGCACAGTTGCAGAGAGAAAAGCTCTGCAGAGAGTGGTGAAGGCTGCACAGAAGTCTGTGGGAGTCAGTCTCCCCACCATCACAGACATTTACACCTCCAGATGCAGAAAAAGAGCCACCTGCATCATGAAAGACCTCACTCACCCAGCACACTCACTCTTTGCACCACTCCCCTCGGGACGGAGGTTGAGGAGCATCAAATGTAGAACCACTAGACTGAGAAACAGCTTCTACCCTGAGGCTGTCAGACTCATGAATAAATAAATAATAAGAATAAACACTGCAAAATGTCACATCATACTGATACTGTACTGATCTGTTTCTTGTTGCTGCGTTCATCTGTGACCATCTGCTCATGTTCGTGCTGCTGTTTATAATGATGTTTTTCTACTACATTAGGGCTTAGTGTATTACTAGCTGATGTGATGTCTCTCTTAGTTAATCCTAGATGTTATTATTGTATTTCTCTTGCATTTGTTGTTGGATGTAACTGGGACCCTGTGTACATAATCTCGTTTTCAACACATGTACTACATGCGGTGCAAATGACAATAAATTCTCTCTGACTCTCTCTGACTCTGAAAGAAAACTACAAGAAAACAGTGGCCGGAAGCACTGTTCGCTTCTGGGTAGTGTTGTTCTTTTTTGACTGGCGTTACAGAATAGGCTTATTTAAAGAAAACTACAAAATGACAGCGCTTGTCTAAAGTACTTGTTTTCGTTAACATTTTACCCCATGCCGTCCCAATCACGTAAAACAGTATTAAAGTTGACAATCGTTGAAAACCCGCAAAAGAACGAGTCTGCAAAAGTCGAACCGTGAAGTGGCGAGGGACTACTGCATTTTATTTTACACGCCGTTATCTTCAACTTACTTCAAAGACAAAAGCCATCAGCCTATTTTTCTAAAGTTGAAAATTTTGTCCAGTTCTGTCATGCCAACAAATCTCAACTAAACAATTGTAGAGCCATCAATAGCACATCTTTTTCAAACCGAGTACCGTATTTTCCGGAATATAGGTTGCTGCTTTTTGCCTAATTTGCATGCCCTGTGACCTATAGAGAGGTGAGACCTATATGAGACCTGAGAGAAACGCAATTTCAATCCTGTGTATGTCCTGTACATATTGCAGTTCTGACAATAAAGTTGACTTTGACTTTATGGATTTTCCCCCCATATTTTTAGACCAATTTTTGGCTCAGATGTGACCGTTTTTCATTTTGGCAGAAAATGGTGCAGTACCACTTTTGTCCGCTAGGGGACACTTCCAGAGAGTCCACCGGCCGTTTCCAGCTCATGTGTCCGAAAAAAGCCTCCTCTGCTCGCACTGACTCTGTCGCTGCCCGGCCTCCTGGTCTGGAGGTAACTTCTGTTAGCTTCGTGTTTGTTAGCTGTTTGTTTGCAAGATAAGTCAAGAACCACTCGGCGGATTTTTATGAAACTTACAGAATGTAATCACTGTATGGACATTTACAACTGACTAGCTTTATGAGATGTTTGAGATAAAAAAACGATCTTTTATTAGCGGTTAGCTACCATAAACAGATACCTACTACAGTACAGTACAGTATTTAGATATACTGTATAGCTCATAAACCACTCGGCGGATATTTTTTCTGCTCCCAGAGTGTAATTATATGGCTTTAATTTACGAACTGTTGCCCTGTATTAAACATTTGAGATAAAATTATTTTTTTTATTCATGTTTTGAGAGACGGACTCATCTCGGTTAGCATTCGTTTTATTTCCGTGTATATTTTAGCAAATAGCTAATAAACCACTCGGCTAATAAACCACTAACCCTTGTGCTATAATGTCAGCTATAATTTTTAGCAAACAAATACCGGTAATTGTTTTTACCATGTTAATCTTCTTAAAAGCCTTGCTTTGCGCTCCTGTGGCAGACATTTGCAACAGAGCTAAACACTCGGTCCATATTTCTGGGTTGTCTCAGTGGTGACGCATCACGTCAGCGGTGGATGACGCGTTATGTCGGCGGTGACGTAGGTGCGACCTATATTCCGGTGCGATCTATTTATGGATTTTTCCAATTTTTTGGCAATAATTAGACAATGCGACCTATATTCCGGTGCGATCTATAACCCGGAAAATACGGTACAAATACATGTTTGAATTTTTTACAGATGCCAAACTACCAAAATGAGTTCTAATCAATACTACAGATAATCAGAAAAGCTTAGTTTTTGTGGTCACTCCTCTAACCGAACGAGGACAGCAAAATCTTTTCCAAACGCACCCGTTAGTGAGCAGTGAGAGTGTCGGGAAGCTTGTCCTCAGATCCAGGGCTCTCTCTGTTTAAGTTGCTGGAAAACTTTTTGACCTCAACAAAGTGTCAGTTTTTTGAGTGTTTTATCAAGTTGCTTATGTTGGAAATGCTAGATTTTGTCCCTCTTGTCGTTAACTTTGCAGAGTATAATTTGTAGTTCACTTTTGTCGCCACCTTTCACTTGGAAATACAGGTAGTCTCCTACTTACGAACGAGTTCCGTTCCTACGCCCGTTCGTAACACGAAAATCGAAGTAAGTCGAAATACACATACACACTGGCCACCACCTACACACGTACATGTACGGTACTGTACAGTTACTAAGCACTTCGCCTATTCTAACACAGTACCCTACATAATTGTCAAAAAACACATACAGTACATTTGGAGCCATAATGAAGAACAACATTTATCACTCCTTTTTGCAGCCTCGTTGATATCTCCTCTCTTAAGACGTGTGCACGGTCTGGGTTTATGTTTGACTGCAGCACCCCCGTGCACGGGGGCGGCCTCTTGTGGAACTGCAGCCGGAGGCCTTGACACTGTTGACATGTGTCACGTGTTCGGGGTACACGCCCTCCAGGCCTGCGCGCTGAGCCTGTGAGACATGTTTATTCTGGGTTGTCTGCGCATCGTGGGTGCGTGAGGGGGAACAGTTACCCCCCCGCTCAGCCCCGGGCGAGCTGACCTGTCCACCAGCAGTCGCCGTGAAGTCTCCAGGTGCCCCGCTGTGGCTCATTGACTTATCTGACACCTTGTGTTTCACAAGGGAGGAGGGATGATTGCTCTCTCCCTTCATCATGACTGTTTTCATAAAAATGGTGCGGCGTTGTTTTTTTTGTCAAGAACCTGGGCAGTTTGTGCTTTTGGTACTTTATTTTCTTGTTTTGAAGAACAAAAATGCGTCATTTACACACACAGCATTACCAGTTTGTTTTGTGCACACACGAATGTCACCAGCTTTTTGTAGCTTTTTACAAATAAAGTCTGGGTTTAAAAGTATTGGTTCCCGTACCACATGGGCGGACGAACCTGTAAAACTGTGAAGTGGTCCCACTTTGTCAGGCCAACTTTTGCCTTCTGTCCCGGTTTGTCAATGAAGTTCTCGGTGGAACCGCTTGGCAAGGAACAAACCTGTTCCTGGTCCAGGACTGGCCAGCCTGAGATGGTCCTGCTGCGGCTCTCTGCCGCTGCTCCCCGTCATAAGCTGGTCTTTTTTGCGGGGAACGGCGTGTGGCTGAGCGATGTCGAGGCTGCACGGGCCTGCTCCCACTGGTGTCTCTGGGGGATGCAAAAGTTTTTCTCGGCATCCCCTCACGCAGGGCCTCGGCCTGTTTTCGTCTTTGCTCCAACCTGCTCTGGATACGCTCCAGAGCCCCCCCGAAGAGTCCCGTCGGCTCGATCGGGTGGTGGAGGAACGGGAACCGCTGGCCCTCCGGCAGGTCCGTCAAAGTCAGCCACAGGTGGCGCTGGGCGATGACCACTTCAGCCATGCATCTCCCCTGAGCGATGGCCGCGGTCCCCATCACTCGCAGGACGAAGTCAGTCGCCTTGCGGGCTTCCTCCAGGATCTCTGTCGCAGCCTGTTTGTTTGTCGTTACCTGGAGCTCCTGCAGCTTCTCTGCCAAGTAGGCTTGCATCATGGCCGAGGCATTTATGGCGCGGACCGTGAGGCCCTGAGCTCGGTAACACTTTTCGAGCTGGGAGGCTGAGGTGCGGCAGGCCTTGCTGGGCAAAGTCGGCTTTGCGCCCGACGTCCTGGGGGCCAGGTGATCCGGCAGCATGTCCTCCATCTTTGGGACGTTGGCCATTTCTGCTGCCTCCATTCCGGCGACGTCGAGGAACTGGGAGAGTGGCAGCAACATGGGAGCCCTGGGTTCAGCCCAGGTGCGAGTGAGCTCAGTCAGGAAATCCGGAAAAATCGGCATCCTGTGCCTCGTGGCCGACTGCTGTTTGGCAAAGAAATAATTCCCCGCCAACCTCGTTACCTGTTGGCGAGGTGGGGGTTCTGGCCAGCTGATCCGCAGCGTGTTTGCCGCTCTGCAACACAAGTCGAACAAAGCGGGGATTGAGACATCCGTCTCTGTCTGAGTTGACATCGGGTTCTGGGAGAAGTCTTCTTCTTCCCCTTCGTCCTCGTTCTCAGCTTCGTCGTCTCAAATCTCACCCGAGGCTGTTAGCAAGAGTTCGTCTGCTCGTAACAGGCTTCTCGTGTCAAACTCAGCGGTCGAGTCCTCGATGGGAGCCGCCATGTCCATACTGTCCTCCAGGTCCTCGGCCTCGAGCTCCGGTGTGGGAGTGAGTGCCTCTGTGAAGTCTGGGTCTCGTGCCGCCGCGGAGCCACCCATGGCCTTGTCCACGATGCCCACTCGACGCTTCCTCACAGCTTCAGGCATCTGGCTGCAGTGAGGGCAGGACTCGGGGGATTCCAGCGCTGTCTTAACATGCAACATCCCCAGGCAGACGGGACAGGCCTCGTGGGTGTCCGTCGACGAAAGGGAATAGCCGCAGTCGCTGGGGCAGGCCCAAGAGCTGGGGCTCGCTGGCTTGCTGTCTTCTTAGAATTTTTGGGTTTTCACTTTTCCTTCTCTGGAGCAATGGCTGAGAAGAGTCTAGGTCGTTAGCAGTGCTAACGTGGTCTGGAGACCTCTTCTTCGTCGCGTCGCTTTCGCTGGCTAGCCCACTAACTCGTTAGCAGGTTAGCGGTGTGACGCAGTTGGCGCCGTCGAGCGAAGCAGCTGCGAAGAGAGAAAAAAAACCTTGAGGTTAAATAAAAGACGCTGGACTAGCTTTCGCTAGCCCAGCAACACGCAGGAAATTTCTCTGTACGCTCAGTGTAGGGAGCGAACTCGCCTCCGGAGCTACAGAGAGTCCCACGAAGTTCAGGTGTAAGCGAGGTGAAGGGCAAAAGAGAAAGATAGATGGGCGCATGCGTCTTTATACCAAGAGGGCGGGGCCTCTGTGGTGACGCTGATGCCCTCCTGCTGTAAAGGCGTGAGTGTATTACTTCAGGTGTACCGTGCGGCGGCACAATTCCCATAGCAATTGTGTTGCACCGCGTGCACTGACTGACAAGGGAACAACCACAGCTGCAACAAAGTGCTGTACACATAAAATCAAGAACATTTAAACACATAAAATAAGGTTTTTATTTTTTATTTTTCATTATTTTTTTATGAGATGCGTGACGTAACCCCGAAACGTCGTAAGTCGAGGCCGTCGTAAGTCGAGGACTACCTGTACCTCCACTGGGCATCTTTCCTCTTGTGGTGGTATTTATTGTCCATTAGCAAGCAACTTCATAGTGCGTTGCCACCACCAACTGGTAAGCAGTTTGGATCAGGACAGCCTACTCACAATAATAATGAAAGAAAATAAAAAATAAATAAAAAACAGCAAAAACTACCTCCACGGCAGCTCTTCCTCTATCACCTGAGAGGTGCTCACATGCTGCCCTAAAGTGGACTGGGTACAGTACTATCATAATATTTTAATGAGTAGAAACACATGCACGCGGTATTGCACCACTACCTGCATTCCTATGAAATGTTCTTAACACTAAAGACATGGTTCTGGACCCAAGCTCTATGAGGGATCATAGTCCAGTGCTCATTCATATTGCAAACAGACACAAAGGTGATAATGAGAGTAGAATTTGAGCCTCTTCTGTTGATATATGAGCCAGGGTGTCCGCGGGGTCTTGAAAGTTATTAAAGGTTGATAAATCAATTTAGGGAAAATTAAGGGTCTTGAAAAGTATTAAAAAGTCTTGAAAGCGATTTGATGAGGTATTATTTTTTTTGCTGTTATTCTAGCTTTAAATAATTTGACAGCAAAAAGTATGTATGACTAATATTTGTTTTCCTCACCGCGGAGGATTCGGAAACTGCTTCGCACAAATTTAGAGTGTCAGGTTACAACAGCCTTATAAGGTAGGAAAAAAAAAAACCAGCGCAAGTTGAACAGGGTGAGGGGGGAAGGTGGAAGCAGATTAGAGGCAGTGTTTTCCAAGGAAATTAAGACAATTTTACAAATGACCAATGCATAGAAAACTGTTCGGCCAAGTCCTTTAAAATGTGGGAGCTCGACGCTTCATAATTATTTTTTTTTTAAACTGCGCGACATGCAGCTTTGAAAAGTGACGACACGACACGGGAGAACAACGCTGATGAAACATAAACATGACGGAGTCGTAAACTAACAGCAGAAGTCTCTACATTAAACCATCTGTTCTGTTTCAAAGTGAGAAAACATAATGTCAGTGTCTCTGCTCTGTGTTGAACGCCTCTTTTTATTTTTTGACTACCATCTTTTTAGTGTATGTCCTAATTATATTGGGATATGTTAATAAATGTATTTTTTCCTAAAGTCAAAAGTCGTTAAAGAGCAAATTTTTCCTTATGCTGTACAGTAGAAAGAGCCCAGGTAACACACATTGTTTGGAAAGTAAAATAGTTCAAATCAGTGATGCTGTTCTGAGTCTATCACTAAATCAGAAAACTAAAAAGCCCCTCCTAAATTCACTGTTGGTGGTTATTAAAATGTCACCTGTTCATTGGGTAAAGTTAATATTCTTATTTTTATACATGCAGTTGAGTGTCACCATTGTTTAGTAAAATGGCATGTTGTGTTACAAATAAAACTAAATAAAAAAGTAACAAATTAAAAGTAAATTGCACCCCTAAAGTCACTGATAAATTGTCACATTAATTTCATTATCTTAGCTATAGGAGTGAGTTTAAAAACAGGATGATGTCTATATGAACTAGTTGAATGAGGTGTGTCTAAAATATCCTGATGCATGATCATAATTTCAACAATCTTTTAATCTGTCCACAGAACCTGACTTTATTTTGTTAGATGTCTCTAAATAGTTAGTCAATCAAGGGTTTACATGTAGGTAAACAGATGCTTAACAACTTGTTAAAATACACTAGAATGCAGGAAATGGCATCTACTTTATTCAAAGTTTTCTGGCAAAACATTTAAGAAATGAGTTTTATTGTTAGCAAAATGTTCTGCTGTATTTGGCTTGCTGCTGCTGTTGGTTGTTAATTTTTTGGTTGACACAATCTTTCCTATTTATGTATGTCCTCATTAAATTAGGTTAGTAAATGACTTTTACCTGAAGCATGATAAAAAAATTACAAAATCTTTGGGGGGGTTGGCACAACGTTTGTCACCTTTTTCATCCCTTCTGAGTTTGCAGGTATGCTTTACGGCTAGGCCTATCTTGTGTGCATGCGTGGCTGCTTTATCTCCAAGTTGAGTCTGTGTGTTCGAGTAAGTTGCCGCAAGACCGTGAGAACAATGGATAAATGCAAGTTTTCGGACTCCTCGTTGGAGATTCCTGATTTGCAAGAATGGCTGAGGCCTGTCGCCGAGAATAATCGCGAGGCTTATTGTACATTTTGTTTTCTAAAAAAGATGAGCGTAGTCTCAATGGCATAAACGCCTTGAAGTCCCATATGACTGGAGCTAGATAAGAGAAAAGTTCTACAAGAGGTGTGCAATTCTCTGCAAAAAGATGCAGATCAGTTGGCAGAGCAGGCAGAGGGAAAGTCAGGTTCTTATGGCCCAACTGATCACCAAGTCCAATGTCTTGAGAAGGAGACGTAAAGAAAAACTCAGTGAGCTGGTGCAAACTGAAGAGTTGCTGGAATGCAAAGCAACTGCACTGAGGCACATGTAATGATTACTGTGTTTATTTCTTATTCTCCATTGTTCAACCAAGTTACTTTAAAATAGCTACGAGTCTTGTTGTAACCTAAGCTATATTTTCTTAAACCTAGTCGTGGTTCAGTTTCTTCTTTTGAACTTTTTTCTTTCCACTGTATCTCAGTTCTGTTGTAGGTTTGAGATTCACGGATTTAATTGAAAACAACAGCAGTTTTGTAAATCAAAGATTTGTTGCTTAATAAAACAAAGTGACGATAAGGTCTTGAATTTATTTTGGAAGGTCTTGAAAAAGTCTTGAAAAGGTATTGAAATTAACTTCATTATTCCTGCATATACCCTGTGAGCAGAGGGGTTCCTAAGCTCAGAAAATAGAAACCTATCCATCACATATAATCTACAAAGAGTACAAGCTTTTGCCCTCTGGCAGATGGTTTTGGGAGTAGCACACTGAAAACTAAACCACTTCAAAAACGTATTTATGCACTCCTTCAACAGTGCCTTTTGAGGCCATAGAATTACACAATATTGTATGGTATGGTGAAGTTGTGTGTGTCTGTGTGTGTGCAGTAGGTGTGATGTGCTATGCTTTTTTTTTTTTAAACCAAAGGAATGTCCAGTGTTTCCTTACGCTTGTTGAGCTATTTGTTCTGGTATATTGTCATAGCTCAAAACTTGTACATGTACTGTCTTTTTCCTACAGTATCTTATTTTCTGTTTAACTAACTTTGAAATGCATTTTGAGTCCAAGACAATTTCTTAAAGAGACAATAAAGTGTATTCTATTGTATCATACAGTAAAGGATCAACCTAAAAATGATGCGTCTCTCATGTTTAGTCAGTTCTACTACTGGATTTTGTCCCATTTCTTTAAATATGTGACGTTCAAACAGCAATTAATTGGCTGCAGATAGTGTTTTAGGACTGACACATCTATTGTCCTCCACTTGTTCAAATTTCTCATTCAGGCACATACTTTTTCATTCAACCTTTATTTAGGCAGGTTAATCCCATTGAGCCTCGAGGACTCATTTACAAGAGAGACCTGGCTACAGACAAATAATGATGACAACAGCAACAGTAGATTTTCCTTGAACAATCAACAATAGACAAACTTAAGAGAGGCATACAGATTTTTTTTAACAAGTTAAAACAAAGATGTCAAAGTAGCAAAACAGAGATTATAAGGCAAATGTAGAAAATCAAAAACAGGAACATGTCTGCATTGGTTTTTGCCAGGATTCCAACAGATTCTTAAAGCCATTTAGAGAGGTCAAGGTCGAGAGCTTCAGATATTTTTGTAAGATATTCCAGGAAGCAGGAGCAGAGTAGGAGAAGGCCCTTTGAGTAACCCCTCGCTGCAGAATGCAGCACGGACCGGTGTCAGTCCCGGAAGTGGTTATTGCAATCCGGAAATGAAGGGGGCGCTAGTGGCGCTATTAAGGGGGCACTAGTGGCGCTATTAAAACACGCAACAACAACAAAATGAATGGAAATTAATATTTTAAAGGCACTAGTGGCGCTATTCTAAAAACAATTAATGGAAGTTAATATTTTAAAGGCGCTAGTGGTGCTATTACAATTTTTTTAATGGAAATTAATATTTTAAAGACAAATGTAACTAATTAATTAGATTTCCCCATTTACTCTGTAACTTTTGACATATATATATATATATATATATATATATATATATATATATATATATTATTTATTATATTCATTCATTCATTCATTCAACCTTTATTTATACAGGCTAGCCTCGTTGAGCCACGGGGACTCATTTACAAGAGGGACCTGTCTCACTCACACCCAGGGTCAATTTAGAGTTACCAATCAACCTAACATGCATGTTTTTGGACTGTGGGAGGAAACCGGAGCACCCGGAGAAAACCCACGCATGCACGGAGAGAACATGCAAACTCCACCCAGAAAGGCCCCCGGACCGGGATTTGAACCGGGGACCTGCTCGCTGAGAGGCAGCAGCTCTACCAGTTGTGCCACCGTGCTGCCCATGCTGCCCAAATATATAATATATATATATATATATATATA